>JAMWEH010001424.1:0-27418 GCA_024721245.1 Mitragyna speciosa
GGAATTCCAGTTGTTAACTATGACCCAATTAACACGGTCCAAAACCCAACTATCACTTGGTTGGTCCAGTTCAAAACTAACTATCACCCGATTAGTACGGTTCAAAGATTTTTCTAACAAATACCAAAGTTAAAGAACAAGTCCCGTCACAATCCATTTCACATACAAGAGTTCAATCACATACTCATTCAAATGATTATTTAGACCATGAACACTCATGTTATAGTAAAACCAAACATAACCAAACATAAGCTCAATTATATAGAAATTAACATTTCAAAGCTTAAATCATTATCAAAGTGTATTTCAAGAAGCAAAGAGAATCAAATACTACTTACCTCAATCCAAAGACTAGTTTAGGTAGTTCGAGTAGAGATAATCACCTTCGTCGCCTATAATACACAATATAACACCAATCATACTCTAATTCCATCAAAGAAGCATAATGAAAACTAATTCTAAACTCAAGGGTACAAAAGAACCTATCTTCCCTTAGAACAAAATGATTCGCGGATGGGATCCCTGATCCGCGCCCGGGGATCGATGAATATCTACTCATGGATCACTGGCTAGAGGCTGATCCGCGAGTATGCCCTTGCCAGCTGCGGCCGCAGCTGGTACAAGCTCTGCCCACGGCTCAATGGGCAGAGACTTGACGCGACACGATCTCCCCGAGCCGCGACCACGGCTTGGTAGCCCTCACCCACAGCTAAAATTCTAGAGAGTAGACGCGGGTGAAGACTTCTTGAGCTGTGGCCACGACTGGGTTCACCCCACCCACGGCTCACCTGCGATTTTCTGCAAAAACGACCTTCACTCACCCATTTCTCAACTCCAACACAACCCAACTCAAAACAATGCTAACAATGGCACAAAAAAAGTAAGGATAATGCATACAAATCTCCAATTGCTCAATAATCAAGACATTAGCAATTATCACCTAAAACCCCTCAAATCCCTAACTCAATCACATCACACACTTATCACAATTTACATACACTAGCGCTACAACAATCAATCATCTAAAACAAGGAGCAAAAGTCTAATGATATCTAACTAAGCCATAGCTTCAACTACCCAAACAAAATAATTAAGGTTTGGAATAACTAGAAAGAAATTTGGAAAAGAGTTACCTTGAGTGGGATTTTGGGTGAGGGCTTCAAAATGTATTCTACTAGCTTCCCTTGGAGAAGGATGCCCTTCAACTCCTTCTTCAATGAATTGAGAAAATGGGAAAAATTTTAGAGGAAGTCTTTCAAAGAAAAGAAGAAGAGTGAAGAGAAAATGAAGAAGGGAGCTTTAGTCTTTAGGGTAGAAAATAATTATCAAGAATTACAACCAAGGCCACTACTTTCTACAAGACACACAATGGCCCAAGAGGTTAATTTATACAAAGGTCCATGAGGGCTTTAATATCACACTATTTGTGGGATTAAATCAGTTAGGTGGGACGACTAATCGTATGTGAAAAAGTCAACCAAACACTGGATGACGTGGAATTAGTTATCTTATCCCATGTCATCTCATGAACCAAACGTACCCTAATGGTTTAAGGATTAGGATGGATTTGTGAGCTGGCACTTTCACCCTCCTCTTCAAGAGCTGGCAAATAGGATAATTCTTCCTATCACCGTCTAAATACACTTCAAGTGCCCCCTCAAGAAATTTATCCATTTCCTTGGAATTTCTCTTCACTTTGGTCATCAGGGTAGTAACTCTATCAATCCGTCAAACACAGGGCAAAGATTTTACAAAATCAAGTCCACGTGAAAAAATGCCACCCCCTTTCCCTATGGCCCTCCCAAAAAAAAAAAAAAAGAAAAAAAGAGAGCCCTCCTTAGCATATACCTCTAATTTTAGCACAGAAAAATATTTTCTTGGACTGTACATAAATAATTTCCTTCTAATTTTATAAGTTATGTTAGATTTCACTTTTCTAACATCATTCTTCTGATAGAGAAGGTGTTTTTACACGAAGGTTCGATTTTCATTATTCCCAATCTTCCATATTCTTGCTTCTTTCTTCCCATCACTTCCTTTTTAAACAGAGAAAACGACATCAATTTATGTTTTTTAGTGTTTTGACGATACCATAAAATAGCATTACTCTATATTGTATAAGGAAACTGGAAATACTACCACTAATCCTGCTATGTTGAGCCTGAAATTGAGCACAACTAGTCTAAATATAGATGCAATACCACATTGCAGGACAAAATTACAGCAAGTTTGCCACTGCCACAAAAGGAGGACAAATGTACAGCAAGTTCGCCACAAGGTTGCATTTGAATTTCAAGGAAATGGAGTTGCAACAGCAAGAAGTGGAAACTTTCTGTGAACAGAAACTCCAGGGCATTCATTCATGTCCAGCTCCTTCTTTGCACTATTCGGCAATTTCCAAACAAACTTGTGTACCAGATTCGCTAACACAAGCTCATTACTTGCCATTGCAAAAGCAATTCCGGGGCATCCTCTCCTACCAGCACCAAATGGGATCAACTGGAAATCATGCCCTTTAGAATCTACAAAGGGATTCATAAATCTCTCTGGCTTAAACTTCTCAGGTTCGTCCCAATATGCAGGATCTCCACCAATTGCCCATGTATTGATGATCACCATTGTCCCAGCAGCAACATCATATCCCATTACTCTAACATTTTCTCTTGCTACCCTTGGAACCATCAATGGAATTGGAGGGTGTAAACGAAGAGTTTCCTTGATCATTGCCTTTAAATAATGCGTCTTTTCCAAGTCATCCTCAATTATGCTTTGTTTGCAACCAAGAACCCCTCTAAATTCATTTTCTAATTTCTTCATCACAATGGGGTGTCTTAGGGTCTTAGTCATTGTCCATTCTGACACTGTGGCAGTTGTATCAGTTCCAGTAGAAAATACATCCTACAATGAGAAAATTCAAGACACAAGTTCATTATTCTTGTTGGTTTTCCTTAAAACCTAAAATGTAGAATTCTAAATAGATTAAAAGTAGTCGAGAAAATTGCATGAAAGTAGTCATAATATGATTGTTTTTCTTCACATTAATTTCAGAAATTCTCAATGATGTCTTATTGTTTATGCAATTAATTAGACTAGAGAAAATTGTGCTTACCAATATTATAGCCTTGACACTGTCCCTATCCATGGCAACACCTATCTGATTTCCCTTGTAGATTCTGAGCAAAATATCGAGAAAATCTTCTCTACTTTCACCATCAATCGCCTTACCACTGGACTTGGGATTTTCCATTGAAATATCTGGGCGTTCCTGGAGCACGCTTTCCAGGACCTCATCAATTTCTTTAGCTACAAGATCCACTCTAGCATTGAAACCATTAACTCCATTAATCCATCCAAGCCATGGAACAAATTCAGTTAAAACTTGTACCACTATTCAACACCTGGAAAAATTCAGCTAACATCAGCTTAAATTTCTTCCCGCTTTCTCCTTCTCCATATTTCTTTTCGAAAGCTGATCTACACACGATATCATTTGTTACAGAGACAAATATTTCACTCAAGTTCACAGGCATTGAATTGAAAGAAGACTCTTTGATTTTCTCCATCATGATCATAGTTTCCTCTTCCCTTATATTCTGAAACGCCTGAACTTTTTTATTGCTAGGAGCTGAAGAACGCAAATACTTTTTAACTGTCTCCAATATTCACCATAAGGGGCTACTAAAATATCCTTCATGTTGTACAAAAGTCAATCAGAAGTGCTCGAAAAAGGCCTATCGGAGAAAATTAGATCATGGGTTTTCATAATTTGGCTAGCTGCATTAGCTGATGAAATTATTGTCACGCCTCGTGACCCAAGATGTGGCACCCTTCATACCCTAGATTACGCTAGAACACAAGGATAATCGATACAAAATATTAAACAATCAACCATAGCTTAATACAAGAATAATAATGGCCCAATAGAATGTCATTCCATTCATTTGAAACATACACTATCTATTTACATCTTTACTACCCCATCAACAAAAATAATTGGAGATCACATGTATAACCTAGTCTATACAAAAAATATGGCTATACAATGAACATCTCAAAAATAACCTCCTCTACATCTCTATTGCCCAAAGAAACAATTCAAGAGGCCCAAAAAATATCCTAATCTTCTTCTACAAATTCATCCACTACAAGAAATTAAGCTTTTACCTACACACATGATGTGTGGGTAAAAAATAATTATGTATCGATAAATGTCTTTACCTACACATAAAATAAATGTTTGCATATGTCGCTATAGTTCTGCGGAGAAATGTTTTTACCTACACATGTATTTATGTGTAGGTAATTATACTAGCTTTTATCAACACATATATATGTAGATAAATATTTATAATATGTGTGGGTAATTTTCTTACTAAATGTGTGATGCTGACATGAATGCTGATGTGGATGGTGACATGGCTTTCCTATTGGCTCATTGTGAATGACGTGTATGACGACGTGTATGATGACGTGTAATCTGATGTGGCATCTGACGTGTCATGACGTTTATTTTAGCCATGTGTGTGGGTAAAAGCAACGGTATGTGTGGGTAAATATGCATTCATATATTGATCAAAAACTCGTACATGTGGGTAAAAGAATCCACATGTGTGGATAAAAGTAACTGTATATGCAAGTAAAACATCTCTATGTGTAGGTAAAAGCGACTGTATGTGTGGATAAAAATATCTGTATTTGTCTATAACCCTATCTGTATGTGTGGGTAAAATTCTCTACATATGTAGATAAAAAAAACCTGTATCGAATTCAAATTTCATACTATATATACTATATATCATATTTAATAAAAATTGTAATAATTTCAGGATTGATTAAAGAGACAAATTAATCATGAGCTACTAACAAAAGTTATTGACAAACACCCAGGCCATTTATTAGGACATAGTTCATTTACAATTCTAAAATAGCACATGATAGAATTAATCTTTTATTGAATGTACATTTTGTACCATTGTCCACATAAGTAATCCTTCAAACAAAATTGTCACAACGTTTTTTGTAGTCAAATTTTCATCAAAAATAAGAAATGGATAATAGCCTTCAAGAAATTCATTGGTTGAACTTAATAAACAAAAGGATGACAATTACATTCTCTTGTAGTTGTAGCTTGCGTCTAGCTTGCTTCATAAGAACCTACGATAGCATAGATGAGAGTCAGTTCATTTCCAACCTTCGAAGTACATTAACATGAAATTGATATAAAGAATATTTAAAGTAATCATCCAAGGCAAATAAACCAATAATAGAGTTACTATGAGAAAGAATGCATAGACATATTATTCAAATGTGCATAACCCATGTCACAGGGAAATTAGGAAACTAAAACAGAAAACCAAGATAGGTACCATATGACCGAACCACAAAGGAAAAATGAAAAACTTTTCTGGGTATTTCTCAATCACAATCAAAAGATCGAAACCGTCAATCACCAAATTAAATGGTAATTACTCTCTTCCCCCTTTTTCCCAAATCATGTTATGTGTACTTCGACTTTGTCACACTTGAGGCAAGTTACAAAAATTTTTAATCACGGTTATCATAGAGCTCTTGCTGCAATGAGTACATAAGTTTCCATGTATATAAATAATCAAAGATGAGTGCTTTATAGAGCTCAACAAGACCAGCCAACTAATATCTAACCAAGACATCATCCAATTGAAAGATAATAGCATGGTTTTGTGTCAACTTGTTGCCGAGAATCCTTATGAAATGTGGCTGTACATTCTTCTCAAAAAAATACAGCAAGGCAACTAACAAGAATAAATAAATAAACAAAGGAATGAAAATGCTTGGATCTTATCAAATAGTGACTCTTTCTTGGGCACTTGAACACGAGAATTCATAGCTGGTAGATTAAATTAAAATGCACATGTTTATTAGGCTTTAACTATTCCTATTCTCATGTTCCATCGCTAACTTAGTAACAAGGAATCATACTACCATTCTGAAATAACTTTTTGACAATCAAAAATGCATTTTGTATTTTAATTAACACAATTAGCACAACCAGATAACACAAAAAGTCATTAACTTAAAGGGGGAAGTTAAACCCATGAATGTGTAAAGTTACAACGTAACTCATAACAGCTCATAGGTGTCTTAACCTAACTAAGTGCATTTTTTCCAAAATCACAAGTTAGTGTATTTTATTTATATTCTCAATGAAATATTTTAAAATAACAACCCAAGAGCTAAAGATCTAAAACAGGTTATATTAATATGGTGAAAAAGAAAAGATAATCATCAATTGAAGTACTATGATATTATTCCCTAGATTGCCAAGCCAAACAAAACAAACAAACTTAACAGATCAAGAAAACGAAAACACAAATCATGCTAAGGATTTGGAAAAGAAAAAGAAACTGATATACTGTGGCATATTATTCTTGCTCAGAAGGAAGAAATGGGCAATAATTTGAAGCTACTGTACCTCTTGAAGCCAAAACCAACTCTAGAATAGTAGTTCTTACTGCTTTAAGATTGTAAATTATAAACCAAAAAAAAAAAAAAAACAGCCATGCCATTTCCATCTGCTGTTTGCATCTCCTCTTAACAACTTGGAAGCTTTAATAAAATTATGTACCTCAGTTGTTTATTCCAAACAACGTTGTTAATGTGTAGTCATCAATTTTTGATTCTAAAGCTGAAATTTGCATTTGAAAATTCCAAAGCTAAATCTAACTACGCAAGTTATCTAAACTTCAGTTTGGAAATCACAACACAAACTATATCAAATACCAAAATATACCAGATAATTACGCCTATTATTCTCCCAAAAACCATGCATTGATAAGCTACTTGAAATTATCACTCAGCCTAGCTCTATATTATCTTGTACAAATAGTTTCAGGAGAAGCATTTACCACTTAGCTTGGCCCTAGCTGATCCATGCAGAGTGGGGGCTCTATTCAGCAATATAGGATGTCCCTATATATGATGTCAAAACAGTTTATAACTCTCTAAAAATTCAATTTAAAATGATTCAACAATATAGCTCTATCAAAGTTGCAAAGATACATACAAACACTTCAGCTTAGATAACAACTTACATTCCTAATTTGTTTTTAAGAAATTAGCTGTAATGAAAATATTTTGAATGAATTCAAGCAGTCTCAAATGATTTAAATTTTTATTGACCTGACAATCCTCCTCTCATACAAGATAGTCCTGATTCCAAGTACAATGTGTAGCATATCAGACTATTACTATCATACAAAAAACTTTTTATAAGCAGAAGCCAGAGATAAGCAAGACTTGTATAAAAGATTTTGAAAAATTTAACCTCATTTTTATTTTTTCAACTTCATGAGAATAGGCAAAATCTAATAGCAAGCCATAATTGAATGCTTTCAATTATAAAAACTTTTATCACTTTATGTAAGTTGGAGAAAATTTTGAGGGAAAGAAACTCAAATCTTACCCAATATTTTAGATTTTTTTTTTTTGAAAATCCACCATCTTTGTAGCAATGATTTGAATTGCTAATGGCTTATTTGGAGAGCTTGCTTTCCGGAAGTCTGAAATTGTGCATGAATTTACCAAGCAACAGTGGTTTCTAGTTTAGAATTCATTGACTTCTCCAGCTAATTAATTGCTTTATTAGCAACCCCTTTCTACGGCATTGGGAAGCAATTAGATAGTAGTAAAAGCACATCCAAGCAATGGCTTATATCTCAAGAATATTAACCAATCTTCTTCAAGTAATTCTAAATTTCAAGACAATGAGTATTAAAAAGCCTTCAAATCACATAGCATACAAAGAGAATATTTCTTAGATAACAAAAGTTGATGTTTCACTAAAAACAAATTTTATAAGAACATGTAGGCTTGGTTTACCTATGATGGATAGAACGCAACCACAAAGAGCACTAGAATTCTTCCTGAAAAAAAAAAGTAAGCATGCAATGTAATATACAAAAAATAAATAAATAAATAAAAGAGTTAATGGGAGAAGTTCAAAATTCTATAATAAAAAAAAATGGAAGATACAATGGTTAATTTTTGTGTCGTGGGTGCATAAATAAATCTCCATAAGCAAGCCCACTATCAATGCTCTACTAACTCCCAATAAACATAATTTATGGAGAGCCAATAGCCTTCCCGTGATGAATAAACCAGAAGTACCAAAATCTCACCTTTAACTAACCAAAACATAAGGATGTAAACCAATGAATTTCAGTAGCCTAAAAAAATGATAAAAGAATTCTAATCTTTATTCACTTAATAACAATAAGAACAAAATGGATTTAAAAAATGAGAATAAAAAAACCTTTTTTTTCTTTTGTGCTTTAGTAGCTAATGGAAGGATGGAAAAAAATAAATTTAAAAAACAGGTTGTACTGAGTGTTAATTGGGTGCGGGTGTTTAATGTGGTAACTATCGGTGTGATAGAAATATGGTGGTGCAGTGGACAATTGGCGAAGATAACCCTATTTTTCATTACAATTATAATCACTTCATTATCCCACATTGTAATTGAAATAAAAAGATAAGGGTGAATTTATGTCTTCACATGATTTAAATGGTCAAAATTCAGTGTCATCAACAAATATGAGAATACTAACATGAAATTCTTCTTTCAATTATAGAGTTGTTATTTAACATCCCTAGAGTCTTGCATAGTGGAGGGAGGGGGGAAATAGAGAGAGAGAGAGAGAGAGAGAGAGAGACCTGGATATTTGTGGGTGAAAGGATCACACATACTTGGTCCTTTTCCATCTTCGAATGCTAATCTTTCGTACTATATGACATATATATATCTTAAACACATGATCATTTTGGCTTGGAATATTAAAATTTAGTGTTTACCATATAATAAACTCTTGGAGCCTAAATAATAACGTGAAATGCTTGGACACAAGTTGCTTGTGAAAGCAAAATTAAGGACTTAGGAATTATACACCCTATTTTAAATTACAATTAAATGTCGAAAACTCCTAGTCAAAGATGTTTAATGTCTATTATGTGTTGTCTATTACTCATTGACATTATTGTTTGTGTGAAATGATAGAAGAAACTAGTAACACTGGTTGACGCATTCGTCTCCACATGAAAATATGTAATGTGCATGCGTTCTAGTTCTTTTACAACAATACATAAACAAAATTCTTAATCGGATGTCTCTAATATTATTCTTTTTGTTGTTTACCATACGCACTTGATTATTAGAAACATTTGGGAAATTAGAAATGCATTGCCAAAAAGTTCAACAAAAAAGTGAAATAGATTTACCTGATAGGCAGAGGAAGCAGCATCAAATATGAAATTTGGTGGGAAACTATTGCGGTTGAATGGAATTGTTATATTGTGACTTGGTGCTTGTGCAGCAGAAAGCTCACTAAAGAACAAGAAAGTGACCAAAATTAAGAGGTCTAAAGGAAGATGAACTTGAAGTGCCATAGCTCATTATTGTTAAGATTTCTTGTGCCAATCCTTTAAACAGAGTTTTAAGCAATTTCACATGCATGTGTATATTTCCAAGCAATTTCAATATAACATTTGTTTAGTTATGTTATTTGTGCACTTATATGCCTAGACAAAGGTAGATGGTCACTATCACGTCATAAAAACATCAACTGGTGTGCTAGAAGTATGCAAAAGATTGCAATCTACTAAAAATATAAATTATTCTCATTCGGCTAAAGTAAAAATATCTCAGTAGCCTATTATTTGTGGTGAGCCACTAGTTGTTGGTATATTACCGTGTGTATACGTGTGTGTATATACACAAACACACTGTATGCATATCATAATACCCTCTGCATTTGACAAACTTTATGCATGGAAGTGTATTATGCAATACAATACATTATTATATGAATGATATGTTTGGATCATACAACGCAAACATACCGTGTATGAATTGAGCTAAATAAATCAACTTATCTAGCCAAATAAAAAACCTCTAAGGGCATATATTGCCTCTTTATTTGCTTCAAATAATATTCAAAGATTTTTATAAGACCCTCAATTTGAAAGATAACATCATCCTTATCAGGTTATGGTTGCTAATGACCTATGACCTTCTAGGTTATATATGGTTCTCGTATTCCAGAATTTTTGTTTTTGCTTTCAAGAGGTTTTATATTTTCATGCAATTGCCATTAAAAGACTTAAAAGTTACTAATCATTGTTTCTATAATTATTACTTCCTGTGAGAGACGTTTCACCTTCGTAAGGCATTGCTTTCCTAGTCTGCATCCGGTAATTTTACAAGCTCTAACATATACACACAAACAATCCCTTCCATAACCAAAATTTATAAGAAAAATAAAAAGTAAGAACTCACTGAGCACATCGCTGACCACAGCCATGCCAAATTCGCAGTCATCTCCAAGCATAGAACACAAGAACTGCTCCGCCTCCTTCTTATTCCAACTTACCTTGGATTCCAAGAAGCTTCTCTTCAAAACTGACCTCACATAATCCTTTCCCAGCATCCTTGAAACAATCCTAGTAGCCGCCACATCCTTCTTCTGCCTACTTTTCTGATTCCTAACTTCGTTTCTATCGACAACATTAGCTAGAGCAAACACCTTGGAAGCAAATGACAAGCTCGATGAGCACAAAGCGAAATTTCCACTTGAGCTAGAGCAAGTGGTGCTTTGATCCTCAGCCGAACTCTCCTCCATACACAAATCCCTTAAAATCTTGTTCGCATCCCATTTGGCTTTCTCATAAGCTACTTCAGCTTCTTCGATCAAAATCGTACCGAAAGCTGCCACCAAACTTTCTATAACCTTGAGTTTTTCTTCTTCATTTTTGTCAATGCTACTCTAAACCGGAAGAGCAGCGTTGCTTACACCGCCGGTGCCATTAACTTTCTTGATAGCTCGCGATCTCTTCTTCTTCTTCATCTTTCACCCCAAAAACACCAGATACACACAGATCTATCTCTACGTCTACATACAAGGCTATAACAAAAACAAAAGGAGATTGATCAATGATTAAATTTGATTTGATCAGGATGAAATTCAAATTCAGGGTTTTGGGGATAGAAATTGAGGTTAAATTAAACCCTAAAAATTGGTATAAAAAATAGAAAAATAATTATTCTAAAAAGTTAAAATAAAAAGATTTATGATTCTTAATCTGATCAAGATTAGGATTCTTGGATGGAAAGGGAAAACTTAAAAAAAAAAAAGATTTGAAAAAGTAGCACGCGTAGAAGAAGAGAGGAGAACTAGAGGGGAAGGTGGGTGGTACAATATTCTTCTTTTTTTCCTTAAAGTAAGATTCGTTGAAAGTAGCAGTGGTGGGTGAATTTTTATCCGGTGGTGAATCGAGGAAATCGGTAAGGCCAAGAATGTTTACCTCTTTTGGCTGAGAAATGGTGGTTTAATGGGGTGAGTTGCGGCTGGCCTCTGGTTGGGAGTTGAGGTAGAAGTCGATTGTGGTCTGTGGGTGAGGTGGTGGTGGTAGTGCGATCCGTAAGCTTGATTTGGGTAGAGATGATGTTTTGTGGGAGAAATGTTAGAGATGATTTGGGTAGAGATGATCTGTGGGTGGAGGTGTTGTTGTGTGAGAAACAGACGATTTTGGGGAGATATATTTTGGGGAACGATTAGCTACAGGGTATCTGTTTGTTTTTCTTTTTTCAATTTTTATTAAATTTAATTTAGAAATAGATATTTACAAATTTAACCTCTATTGTCTACAATTTTGAGATATCAACAAGAGTAAGTTTTTAAAGAGATATGGACAAATTAGTCATCGTACATGTAATATTGATATATATTTACATCTGATGTGGCAATTTTCCACGTCATCATGTTTCTACATATTATCACCGATACATTACTAACATTTTGTAATATGTGTAGGTAAAACATAAGTATTCCCCACACATAATCGACATTTTCATTTATGTGTGGGGAATACTAATTACAAGAAAAACATATTAGTATTCCAAAAATTTTGAGGATATTCTCTCACCAATTTTATATGTAATAGAAAATGTTTACCCACACTTAATATAATTAACATAAAAGAAACGTCAGCATTCAAAAAAATTTGAGAATTTCACCAACATCTAAATTTTGGAGGGAATTTCTCCTGCCAATTTCGTATGTAACAGAAAACCTTTACCTACACTTAATATAATTAACAAAAAGACACATCAACATTTCAAAAATTTTGTGAATGCCGCCAATGTCTAAAATTTGGAGGGAAATTCTCTCACCAATTTTATATGTAATGGAAAACTTTTACCTACACTTCATATGAGTAATAAAAAAAGCCACATTAGCATTCTAAAAAATTTTGAGAATGTAGCCAATCAAAAATTTTGGAGGGAAAAACTCACATCAAATTCATATGAAACTGTTAACTTTTACCTACACTTAATAAATGTCAAATATATATTAATTGCTCTTATTAGATTTGCCCACACATGTAAAATAAATGTGTAGCTAAATACCCACACATATTATGTGTATCAATTTTATGTGTGGGTAAAAACTGAATTTCTTGTAGTGATCCCCTGCAAAAAATAACAAGGTATGAGTGCTAAATCACACATTAAGTAGTAAAGTTCTCTTTGGGGTTTAAACTTGTTACATATACACTTATAGCTTTTCCATTCAAAATCATAGTTCTTCATCATTCATAAAGATACGCGGTCAATTCATAATCAAATACCATTCAATTCATAATCGTAATGCAAAACAAGGAGAGCTCAAGTAGTTAGTGGACAAATGACCCTGGATATCCAGTTGTTAACTACGACCCGGTTAACACAGTTCAAAACCAACTACCACCCGGTAGGTCCAATTCAAAACCAACTATCACCTAGTTAGTACAGTTCAAAGATTTACTACAAACACCAAGGTTAAGGAACTAGTCCCGTTATAATTCATTTCACATACAAGAGCTCAATTCTATAGTCATTTACATAACAATTAGACCATATAACCATTTCATAATAAAACCAAAATATATCCAAACTCAAGCCCAATTATAAGTAAACTAACATTCAAACAATTAAGCTGTTAAAATACTTTTCTAAAGGCAAAGAGATGCAAGTACTACTTACCTCGAACAAAGACTAGTTCATAGTCAGAGTAGGAATAATCATCGTCGTCGCCTATAATACACAAATAACACCTAATTATATGCTTATTCTATCAATAGACCTCAATTGAAGTCGAAATCTAGACTCAAAGTATCAAAAAAACCATCCCCTAGAACATGGGTGATCTACGGGTAGGATCCCATGATCCGTGCCCGTAGATCACTGAACACCTACTCACGGATCGCTGGCCAGAGGCTGATCCGTGGGCTTCCCGTGGCTAGCTCTAGTTTTGCTCACGGCTCGGTTGGCAGAAACTAGACGTGACCAGCTTTCCCCTGAGCTGTGGTCGCAGCTCAGTAGCCCTTACCATCGGCTCGACATTCAGAGAGTTGCCGCAAGTGAAGGTGCACCAAGCCCTGCCCACGGCTCCCCTAAAAACACCCACGGCTCGACTGCGAAAATTATGCAAAACAACCCTTTACTCACCATCCTTCAACCCATCGAACTCAAACTCAAAGCAAGACTCAAAATGGCACAATATAGCAATGACAAAGCATTTAAAACTCATTAATAAAAAAAATAAGCCATGATCACATAAATCATATACTCACCATCAACTTCACATACACATACCACAACACAAAGTACATAGTCTTTAAGGCATAAAAGAACTCAAATTCCCTCCATCACCATCACTCCCCCCAAAATCAAAGAAATAAAAACAAGAAAGTGAATAGAGCTTTGGAAGAAAATTACATTGGGAAGAATTTGGAATAAAAGATTCAAGACCTCCTTCACTTGGTTTTTTTAGAGAGTGAGAGTGCTCACTTTCTTCTTCAAGAAAATGGAGAGAAGACATTAGATAAAGATAGTTGGGAGAGAAGAAGAAAAAGTGAAGAAGAGAAGGAAGAGCCCTCCTCTTTTGGGGTCAAAATTAAGTTTAATAAAACTGCATTCCAAGTCCCTCAAGAGATTATATACTACATTTTTCCCCAAAAGTCTAAAAGACCAAAAGGCCCATGAATGCCCCTATTATTACAATTATGATTGTTGGTACACTTCCAAATTTGAGACACATGATTAGACCATATTTTTTGGCCAAGGCTTGGAGAGGACGGTGAGGTAGTGAGTTTAGCTGATGAAGATTTCCAATGATTGGCAGCGCTGGCGCTGAAGGTGGCTGATGTTTTCTCACAGTTGAGAAAAATTTGAAGGGAAACCATATAAGAATTGCAGCAAGTACGGATAAAAGAATTGGATGCACTAGAAATGCATCAATTTTTAGTTCGGATATTAGACTTGATGAACTTGCCATGGCTATTTCCTTGTATTTTGCCACTGTATAAGACACCGTATGTAGTCCAAAATGGAAATCAAGTAATAACAATAGACGATTTGTTTAAAATTGGAAGTTTGAAGAGAATAGAGAGCCTTATATTTGCATGGATAAGCATCCATGAACGTGACACAAGGATGGAAATGATAGGATACGAAGTCACGTAAACCCACTGGTACCACATATGACAAGAACAATACGAATAATTTTGACATGATTGACTCATGGGTACTGAGTATTGAACAAAAACCAGGAAAACTGAAAAATGGAGAGAATTCTTGATTTCATTCAACTCAAGAGAAAAATGTTACAGCTTATTGTTATACACAACCTATTCAATGAATCAAAAAATGACAGGTGTTAATTTCTAGACTAAATTCCCTAACAAACTAATTTGTCTTCACTCTCAATTAGGGCTGTAATTGAGTCGAGCCGAGCTTGAGCATTTGGTGTTCGAGCTCGGCTCGATTGTTAAATGACCATGCTCGACCTCGAGCTCGTCGAATATGTAGATTTAGTATATTCGAGTTATTTGAGTTCGAGCTTGAGCTCGAATTTAGCTTTGTCAAATTCAATTAAATTTAGAGGGTCAATCTGCAAATTATATAAAATTTATAAGGGAGGAAAATGCATAAGAAAAAAGTTATATGTTTTACATATTTATGAATAGGTCCTTGAAATATTTTTAATTTTCAAAACAAGGCCTTTAGCCAAAGTGGCTGGTAGAAACCGTCGGCCACCACGAACCGCCGGCGATCTGCCGCCTACAGTCGCCACTAGCGACTTTTTCACTTTGAAATTACATCATCGGACTCATTTTTTTTCGTAGATTATAGATCTGAATTCCGATTTAAACAAAAACGGCCCAAATCGCCCAGATCTAGCGAAAAAGTGGCGGCTATACCAACATTAACCCCAACCAAATCACCTCTAATTCAAATAATCTTTACACCAAAATAACTAGAACAATTCATAAAACAAGATAAGGCAAACAATCAATGATATATAAAGTCAAAAGGCCATAAATAAAAGCTTTAAAACCATAGTTTTTTCATATAAATATGCCACCAAGCACCAAAAAATATGATAAAACAACAACAATCGTCTTGTAGTGTAGATCTCCTGATTGAGAGGGTGTATGGCCTGTGCGTGTGGGTGTGTGTTTATGCGTGTGAAGTTGGCTTGAAAAGGATTGCATCGTTGAAGAAGTAGAAACAGAGAAGAAAGGGGGAGGTGGGAAACGGGAAGGAAAAGAAGAAGAGAAGAAAGGGAGAGGTGGGAAACGGGAAGGAAAAGAAGAAGAGGTGGGGAAACGGGAAGGAAAAGAAGAAAGAGAAGATTTTTGTGTTTTTTTTAATATTATTTCTATATTAATATAATATTACCTATTTACCCTCTAGTGATTCAAAGTTAGAAGACGGTAAAGAATGTAATTTGCCCACAAAATTTAAAACCTTTTAGTAATTTTACATAAATAAAAAATAAAAATAATATATATAGAATCGAATAGCTCGACAAGCATCGAGCCAAATACATAAATGCTCGAAATCGGCTTAATAAGGTATTCGAGCTGCTCTCGCTTGACTTGAGCTTGGTCAATTTCGAACTCGAGTCGAGCCTTTGACCGAGCTGCTCGCGAGCCGCTCACAAGTAGCTCGGTTCGTTTGCACCCCTGCTCTCAATTGCTTGGAGAACATGCAAATCAAATCATATCTTTTCCTCCTGTACACGTGCTACTGCTGATGCTCATCCTTCATGGGCTTGGAGTTGCCAGTTGGGCCTGCTCACTTGTTCTATGGGCTTCTGTCATTTTGCATACTTCAACTTATCAAATTCAGCCCATATGATTATCAATATTTCATCAAGTATTATCTTCATGGTTTCTAAAAGGTAGGGATAATTTCACATACCTCCCCTGAGGTTTGCCATAATTACACTTACCTCCCCTCAGGTTTTGAAAATTACACCTACACCCCCTGTATTTATATTTTTCATAACAAAACAAGTCCATTTTGATAATGTAACTCAAAAATACTAACCAAACACCTCAAAATATGCTTAATTGCTTTTAAATTGGTCATTTTTGGTCATTTCTTTCTTATTAATATATTTGTTTGTAAAATTTTAATAGATAAAGTAAATTTATTTAGATTGGTCAAATAACTGAGTTTTTGAAGAAGCAATATTTGATGGAGATTAAAAATTTGATGTAAGAATATAAATACTTTTGACATTTTTATGACTAATTAATTAATTTCTAATATTTATTTATCTTTTTTTAAAACAATTAAGCATATTTTGAGGTGTTTGATTTGTGTTTTTGGGTTATATTATTAAAATGGACTTGTTTTGTTATGAAAAATATAAACACAGGGGGTGTAAGTGTAATTTTCAAAACTAGAGGGGAGGTATGTGTAATTATGACAAACCTCAGGAGAGGTATGTGAAATTATCCCTAAAAGATACTATATCTTCTAAAAAAAAGCACAAATTCCAACAGTAAAATGTCGGTATCGAATAAATTAACTGAAGTGAAACTGGTTTTTTGCAAACAATACCGTTACCATTTAAATGTATTTTTTTTTCTTAATGTAAACTTCTAGGGTTGCAGATTGCTCAGATCAACGTTAGCTGTTGGTTGAATATAAAAGGTACACGTACGGTCTAATGTAATCCAATCCTCATGGAACGAGAAAGTCAATGTCAAACAGTGGAAAAAGAAAAAATGCATGTTGGATTCGGAGTGAAGAAAAAAGCCGCCTCAGTTATTGGAATTTCCGTGACCTTTAGTGCAATGTCTTTGCAAAATGTCCCATCAACCCTCCTGTTTGATTAAGATTCTAAATCATGCTTGACTTCATTTCTTTTGTTATAGAAACATGCTTGAGTTACTTGAAATTGCAAATTAAATCAAAGAATAAATTAATAAAATTTTGTAAAAAAATATAGTTTGAAACATGAAATCATGCTAAAACCTTAGATAATCCGGCGCACAGCTACACCAATTTCATTCACTCCTTTTCAGATTTTCTTGTAAGGTTAATGATTTTATTTTAGTTTCTGACACATAATTGATCAATTTTCACTATTTTTCTAATTATTGTTCTCATTTAATTTTCCTAGTCTTTCCTGTTGCAATTTTTTTGGGAATAAAAATTTAGGGTTTGAGCAATTACAATCATCATAATCACACTCTTTATTTACTTAAGAACATGAGGTTAATGTCTATGTATAATTTAGATCGTTCTTTGTTTTTTGTGTGAAGTTATCAGTTAATTAAAAATGAACAGAATGGAAGGATGGAAAACATAAGTATAAAAAGGGAAATAAAATATGAAATCTTATTTAATCAAGATTGTATTCGATAGAGCACATAAGGGATTGATTATTGACTAGTTATTTTGTTACAACTGTAAGTGGATACAAATTTAGCTGGACTGATCAAACTTATAAATTGTACTAATAGGTGCACAATTCTTGAAATAACTGCAAAGGGACTTCCTTGTCTATACCATGACGGCACCATTTATTAAGATGAAGGAAAAGGAAAGGTAATGAAAAATGGTAGTGCTAATCAGCATGTAGAGTTGCAACAGCATGGAGAGGAATATTTTTATGAACAATAATACCATTGACTTCAGACATGTCCAAATCCTCGGGCTTAGTTCCATCAGGCAATGCAAAATCAAACTTGTGCATTAAGTTTGCTAGTGCAAGCTCTGTGACAGGCGTGGAAAAGTTGATACCTGGGCAACCCCTTCTTCCTGAACCAAATGGAAGAAATTCGAAGTTGAAGCCTCGAAAATCTATATTACTATTCAAGAATCTCTCAGGTTGAAATTCCTCAGGGTTGTTCCACAACTTGGGGTCTCTACAGATTGCCCAAGCATTCACAAGTGCTCGTGTGCCGGCTGATATATCATATCCCATTACTCTGACGGTTTGAGTTGATTCTCGAGGAGCCAGTAATGGTAAAGGGGGATGAAGTCGTAAAGCTTCCTTTATCACTGCTTTTAGATAATGCATTTTGTCTAAATCATCCTCAGTAATTCCTGATTTTCCTTGGGCTATTTGTCTCACCTCAGTCTGCAGCTTATTCAAGATTTTGGGATGCCTCAAAACTTCAGCCATTGTCCACTCCATACTAGTCTGTGTTGTATCAGTTCCACCACCAAACATGTCCTAATCCATAAAAAACGTAATTGCATTAAAATCATTAATTCAGGAGTACTACTTTTTTTCTTTTTTTGAATAATTTCATTAACATATATTTAGATGCTAGAATTGTAGCATTTCCAATATTTTACTGACTAATTTGACCCTTTACAAAATCACAATACATGCTATTTTCTCATCAATGAAAATTAGAGAATTTTGAATATATAATCTTTGGAAATTAATTCCGAAGAAAGATTTGGTAGAGAGAGGGACCGACTAATCTTACCATAATGACAGCTTTGACGGCGTCAGGTTCAATAGCAAAGCCAGCCAATTTTTCCTTTTGAATTTCAAGCAAGATATCCACTAAGTCTCTTGGTTCGTTGGTATTTTCATCAATATTTGCCTTATTCCTATGCTCTTCAATTATACCTTCTATAAATTCATCAACATTTTTGAACACTCTCTGCACTTGAGCATCTAAACCATTGAATCGATTCATCCAGGCAAGCCAAGGAATATAATCCCCAACATCAAAAACCCCCAATAATTGCACAAATTCTAATATATGTGCCATAGCCTTCCTCCCATTTTCCTCACCACTATACTTCCTTCCAAAGGCTACCCTACAAAGTACATCATTCGTGAGCGTTGCAAAAATGTCACTGAAGTTAATCAGAGAAGACGAAGAAGAAATACATTTTTGTCTGATATTTTCGATCATGAGAGAAGTCTCTTCTTCTCTAACACTTCGAAACGACTGAACCCTTTTGTTACTTAGGAGATGAAGCACACATATGCTTCTCATCTGCCTCCAAGACTCACCATAAGGTGCAAATGCTACATCTTTGTAGCCATATGTAAGCCTATGAGCTATATTAGATTTCGGCCTATTTGAGAAAACCAGGTCATGGGTTTTCAATGATTTCAGAAGCTGCATCAGCTGAGGAGGCAACAAGCACAGGCTTGCTGCCGAAATGAAGTAGCATAAGAGGACCATATCTTTTTGATAATGATTGGAGGGTGCGGTGGGGATGCGAGCCAAGTTGGTGAAGGTTTCCAATTATTGGGAGCTTTACTGGAGATGGTAGTTGCTTTTTTGGAGTTGTCGATGAAGAAAAGAACCATTTGATTATGTAGACAATAAAGAAAATAAAGGGAAAGAGAGAATAAATTGTGAACACCATTGTTTACTCTAGTATACGGGAGTTTGCAATTGCGATGTGGAAATTAAAGGGCTCCTGTGGTTCCCTATTTATACAAATTTCGGTTATGATTTTTCTTGGTGTGTGTTTCGGGAGAAGATCCTTAGTTTTGGACAGGTGTTCCATTTAACGCTTTCTGTCGTATGTCTAGATTCTCTAATATTCCCCTCCCTCCTAAAGTTGTATCAAAACGACTCTCTGAATTTTCCCCGTATTTGATATCGCATAATATTCATACTTGGGTTCACTATCTTATTTTTGAAATTCATACATGTGCTCACATCATCCTAGTGAATTAAAATTTTCGTAACATACTTCTTCTGCCATCGTCAATATGAACAAGGTGACATGATGAGACAAAATTACTCTTTTTTCTACCAATTTGGTGGAATTTGTGAGTTTTCCGCGATCACTATCTTGACTAGGACAAATTCAAATTAAGGAACTCGAGTCCAATTTGTCACACCTAACTCCATTGTCTTTCGCTGTTTGCTAATATTCCCTCCAAATAATACATATTTTCATATTTTTCAATTGGGTTAATTACACTTTGTCTCTGTAATATAAGTTTTGTCCCATTTTGCCCTTATAAAAATTTTACCTTCACATTGCCCCATCTAGTTAACGATCAAAAGGAGTTGTTAGTTTGACGTTAGTCGTTGATACCAAATGAATAAAATGATTTTGAATATTTAGTTGTAGATTATTTTACCATTTTGAACAAAAAAAAAAAAGAGGTTAATATTATATAAATAGTTAGTGCAAAAATTTCTTTATACCAGTGGATTTAGATATTTAATATAATTACATTTTGAATGTTATGAGTTGTTGTTGTATATGTATCAAGTATCTAGAATCACTCATGTAAAGAATTTTCTATACTATCAGTGTATAAGATTAATTTTAAAAATATCTTATTTTATTATTATTCTCATATTTGAGATAAAAATGAAAGGTTGTGATAGTTTGCAAAATAAAACAAAAAAAATAGTTTTCGATAAAAAAGGGACACACTTCCAACTAAAAGGAAAAAAATTGCCTAATGCATAAACAAGAAATAATTTAAAAAATAGTTTGTGCCTTGATAGATTTGTACCTAAAAATATGTTAAAATAGTAACATTCCATTCCGGTGGTCAAATTTAGTATATCATCGATTTTTGTTTTCTTAAGTTTGATTGGTTTAATCAGTTAGGTGATTGATTTTTTGTTTTTAAAGAATTAAAATTTAAGTAAATAGTCCATATATTTTAAGTGATCGCATAAAATTAAAAACACATATAATAAAATATAAATTCAATAAAAAAAAACTAGATAAACTGGTTTCAAAACACATTGATGACTAATATTCGATTGAATTAGTCGAACAGACTGATCCATCTAGGTTAAAAGACACTTCAAAAATCCCACTACATGAATCCATGAAATTTTTATCACTACCATTTTATACTAAATCAACAACAATGTAATAATCAATGGTCTAAATTTGGGTTTCGTATTTATTATTTAGAGGTTATTTTATTTTTCTATTTTTTTTCCTTTGAACAACAAACTAAATCTTCTTTTTTTTTTTTCCCTTTTAGATCAATTTTTTTTTTATCAAGTTTCAACAATCTAGCCTACTTCTAACATATTTTATGGGGATGATCCAATTGGACCTAAAGGACCAATTGGGACTGGACTAGAAGTAGCACTATGGTGCTCCTCTAGATTTTTTGAAGTTAACTGCAACAGATGGAGTTTGAACCTCAAACCTACGGTAGGGAAAGAACATAATGAGCTCCCCGACCACCGAGTCAATTGCTCGATGGCTAATATATATTTTTAACAGATCACATACGTGCTATGCATATGTTATATTTTTCCCTAATAAAAGAATAACAATAGAACATGAATGCGAATTAAAAAAGGAATAATAAAGTATACATGTTTCTTTAGTCATAAAAAGATTAAAATAATTGTTTCAAGTAAATTTTTAGTCATTATGTCACTTTGACTAACTATCAAACGAATCATGCCTTCACTGTCAAAGTGATGATACAATTTTTACAGTAAACAAAGTGAGACAAAATTCCTATTACGGGACATATGTTAGAAAAACACTTATAAAAAAGTTGAATTCCAAAGCAATGAGGTTTTGTTTGGAAAAACTATTTTTCATAATAGTATTTGGAATTTTTTTTATCTATATTCTCTAAACTCCTTTTTTATGTCCTTAACTAAACTTTTTATATAAGATACAAAACATTTCAAAAAAGTGCACACACACAGATCTATATGTGTGTGTGTACTATATATATATATATACTATATATATATATATATATATATATATATATATATATATAACGCATCCATTCTTGACGGAGAACTATAAGAAACAAAAATATCACGTTTATTGAAGCATGTTCGCTACTTCTGGTCAGTGACACTGACAAATGAAGCAATATTTCTACTGCCTTTAACTGTTTAAGTGGAGGACACAAAAGTCTTGTTAGGCGTCATAAGAAACCCAAGAAAGTGATTTACAACCTAATCATTTGGGAAAACAAATAGGTAACTAAAGAACTCAGCAAATTAAAATCCATCAAATCCCTTGCATATTTTCTTGATGATACTTGAGTTTTCTTTCCTAGGTGATTCATCTTGCCTCTGTTTCCACGAAATATCTTCTCTCATTTTGTTCATATTTTCGTCTCTCTCTTTTATTTTTCTAGAAATACAGGAATCTTTTGTCTTTTTCCTAGAAATGTAATATAAGAGTTCAAGGTCAAAATCTCGTGGACATGGACCAAAGAGATGAAAGGTGCTTTTATTCACGATAAGTCCACAAAGTTCTGCTTTTTTTATTGGACAAAAATCGGTGATAGTTTCTACTGTTTCTTATGGTTTTGTCTTCGTTGATGCCAGAAAAAATTTCCTCCTAGAAACTTGCGTGTCCATATACTTAAGTTATCTTCCAAATAAAAAGCCGAGATATTGTTCTAGGGTGGCAACCGTTGTGCTATTGTTGTGTTGTGTTATTGTCGTCTTTGTAATGAAAAATCTCAACCCTAACTCAAGCCACTACACTTTTATGTTATCCCGTGTCATGACTTGTTACTGATAGGTTAACCCACTAAATAATTTATATCATAATAATAATTTGTAAAATAAACAAACTTATTTGTAGGATTAAATCATTAACCTCAAATTAAAAGTTTTTAATTTTTTAGACATAATACATAAAAATATTTTCAAAGTAAAAAGGTAACTTGAATTGAGAATTTTCAACCAAAACAAAGTCTAATAACTACGCAAAAATTAAACATGAGTTTTCAAATCTTCTAGTTGCAATCTTCAAGCCAAACTTGTAAATCTTTATGTCCATATAGCTAATCCAACTCCAAACTGTGTACATCTATTATTTAGTGTAGATGTCAGTATTCAAGATAAAATTAATAATCGTGTTAAACAAACTTCAGCTAAATCCCATAATCTTATTCTTTATTTGCTTCTAAACATGAGGTTCGTGTCGATGTAGAATTTAGATAGTTCTTTAGTTTTTTAAAAGTAATTAGTTAATTAGAAATGAACAAAATGGAAACATGGAAAACAGAGCAAAGAAAATGGAATTAAAACATGAAACCTCATTAGATCTAGAATGTATTTGATATAGCACACAAACAGAGAAGTTGGGATCCTAGATGCCATGACTCCAGCACCAATTTTAGTGCCAATAATAAGAAACTGCAAAGTTACATTTTCACTTTAGAAAAACACCTAAATTATCTTGAACCTATGTTTGGTACATGGAAATACTTTGAAATAGAAAAATTTTTCTGATTAATCCATTCCATTCTCAGGTTACTTATGAACTTTTCAAGTGAAGTGATATCTTCCCCCAAGAAAGCTCTCTCCACCTTTTTCCTTGAATCCTCATTCCTCAAAAAATTGAGTGAAAGTTCTTTTCAACTTTAATTTGGAAAGGCCAAAATAGTAGTCAAATTTATCCTCACAATTCTCCCTCCTGTTTTGCTCCTTATTCTATTTTTATGTTTTTGAAATGTGTAATTCATGGATTTCAAAGTATTTTTTACTACTTTAATTAATAATTATTTTTTTTATTACAATCAATACTATTTATTGTTCACACAAATTTTGAGTATGAAAATGATACTAAAAATCGGGAACAAGTAATCAAAATTTCACTTCTATTTATTTTAATTTTAAAAAGCAGACAACTTTGATCTTACTGCTAATAGGTGCAAAACTTTTCAAAATAAATATATATTGCACACTTAACTAAATAATACAATTAAATATTCAAAAAAGCCAATTTTTTTGCAATTATGTTTTTTGGTTGTTCAAAAATATTCATTTAATTTGCTTTTACATATAGAAACAGTATATTGTATGAAAAATATATTATGTTTCTATAACGAGCCATGAGCAATTAAGTCAAATTAGCATAAATTTTATTCCATTTTGAATTTAAAAATGATTACATGAACAACTGAAAAAAAATACACATTTCTTCTTGAATTAGGTTACTAAATAATGTAATGACAATATTTATTTCAAACTATTCTGGATACAGAGATCATTCTTGGTAATTCTTCGTGGCAAACGTGGGGTGAAGGTTAAGAATGGCTATCCTCTCTCCTCGCCCTATTTTTAAGCCGTCACTCCCAGCACAGCCCGTAATCCCTGCACCCGCATCCAGCCAGCCCAAGCAACCCCCGACCCAGAAAATACTCCCAACTCATTTCTCTTATCTCTCTCTCTGTCTCTCTAGATCAGACCGCTCAAACACTATTACTACCTACCACCTTTCTTCCTCTTTTTGCCCATAAGCTCGTGATCCAGAGTTTATATTGCCTGTTTGGGCTGTCCAATTCATGTGATTAAATAAGTTCTTGTGGTGGATATCGGTTTTAAATTATTTTAATTATGGTTATTTTGTAATCAATTTGACAATTTCGAAATATTAAATATTGGTTGGCTATTTTGTAATCATTTGCCGGGCTTGTTATTCCAATTCCACCATTGATCTGCAATAGATCTTTTGGACTTACTTTTAATTACGGGTGCCATTCTGAAAACAAAAATGGAAAAGGAAAAAAAAAAAAAGGAAGGAAAAAAGAAAAGCTAAGGTCAAATAAATTTTTTTAGCATGAATGCCGCTAAATTTTGAAGGAACATAATAGAGTTAACGATTCAACTTAAAAAAGTTTAGTGAATAAAAGTGGATTATAACAATAGTTTAATGTCTGTTTCTTTTTTTCATTTTGTGATGTGCAGTTATAATTTGGTAATTACATACAACTTTTCATATAGGATACTAGATTAATCAATTTTTCTAAATTTATACTATGTTCGTTGGTTAGTATAATTTGTAAATTGGTATTTACAATACCTTGAACATTTTGCACATCGTATAGGACAGTTCCCACCAGATCAAATCCTCATTGTCATCTTTTTCAGTGCGAACTCCAGTAGCATCAATCAAGGGTTGCCACCTTATATTACACGTTAGTAGTTATCTGATTTATCTTAATAATAATAAGTGTAAATGTAAAGCGACAACTTTTGATCACGGGTAATTAACGTTTCACAACGTCTTGGCAAACTCCAGGGGTAAAAAAATTAAAGAAACTTCAACTTGCCCGGAAAATTGCTTCTGAAGACCCATGTCATGTAAATAAATTACAGTTTTTTTGGGATTTATTATTGACTAATTTTTTTTTGTTCTGATGTAAATAAATTGCACCACAAATTGCACCCAAATCTCTTTTCATTGTCAAAGAAAAGAAAAGGAAAAACAGAAAAAATTAATTGATCTTTCGAAAATTATACTTAATCGGTCTCATTTGACAAGTTCAAGACTTGAAATCATCAATTTCCAATGCGTAGTTGGACTTGTAAAATATAGAAACTGTAATCATATTGAAAACGGCAGCATGTATGATAGCTTACTTCTGGCATTACCTGATTCTGAAATGGGGGCAAAGAAAAAGTGCAAAGGGACTTCCTAATATCGATACCAAGACAACAACATTTATTAAGGCTGACGGAAAACAGAAGTATAACAAAAAATGGCAGTACTACTCGCATGTAGAGTTGCAACTGCATGGAGAGGAATTTTTTTTTGAACAGCAATACCATTGACTTCAGACATGTCCAAATCCTCAGGCTTATCTCCATCAGGCAATGCAAAGTCAAATTTATGCATTAATTTCGCTAGTGCAAGCTCATTAACAGCCATGGCAAAGCTGATAACTGGGCAACCCCTTCTCCCTGAACCAAATGGAATTAATTCGAAGTTGAAACCTCGAAAATCTATATAACTATTCAAGATTCTCTCAGGTTGAAATTCCTCACGGTTGTTCCACGACTTGGGGTCTCTACCATGGTTTAAAGTCATGGTCGCGGTCGCGGTTGCGGTCGCGGTCGCGGCTCGTACCGTTCCACATCGGATTCGGTATATCGGTCGCGATCTCGGTGAGACGCATATTTCAAAATAATTTTTATTTTAAAAATAATAAATAATCATTCAAAATATTAAACAAAATGTTATACAAAAATAACCAAAAAAATAGTAAAGAAAATATTTAAGATGTACTATTTTTACCGATATAAAAAACATTATATATCTTTAAGTATTTGAAAGAATACTATCTCAAACAAAATCAAAATAGATCCATAAAAAAATAAAATCAAAATAACACAAAACATAATTTTAAAAGTAATAACTATAGAAGTAAATAAAAAAGTAGTTAGAAGACTTAAGTTTTTCATGTCATACTCACACTTTATATCTATCCTTGAGAATTAAAAATAAAAATGTCACAAGACATTTTGTGATGTAGCATGTCTATATTATATAACAAAACCTTCTGTAAATTAATTGTTAAAAAAATTAATTTTTTTATTTTTATTTCCTAATCTAAATTAATTTTCTATTTTTTTTCTTAATTAAAACCCTAATTTTTTCTTTTTCCTTTTCTTTTCTCTAATTCCCCTACCCCTTGCCTAGCGCTCTTCCTCTCCCGTAATTCCCCTGCAGGCCCCCTTCTCTCTCTCTCTCTCTCTTCTTTGTACCGCCGCTCCACCTTCTCTCGCTCTCTCCCCCACCTACTGCCCTACTGTCTCCATCCCCCCACCCACCACCTCCCTCTCCTCCCTGTTTCTCTCCCTGATCCTCCCCTCCCTATCTTTCCTGTATGATCAGCCACCCACCCTCATTCTCTTCCCCTCTCTCTATCCGCCGGCCACCACCATCCCCAACCCACTATCTCTCTCCACCCGCCAGCTCCATATGCAAAAACAACCCCTGCGTTTCTGTGGCTGTGATTTGGTGCTTTTGTGTAGTGGTGGTTGTGATTTGGTGGTCAATGGCTACGGAGGGTTGCCGTGCGGTGGTGGGTATTTGGTGGTGACTGAGGTGGCTTTGTTGGTGGTTGAGGGTGGAGGTGGAGGTATCAGAGTGTTTTTTTGGCCCGGGTTGACTCGGTAACTCGGCCTTGACTCGACCATTTCTTTCCGACTCGGATACAACTCAGTCCGAGTCAACCGAGTTCCGGCAAGTTCTCGGCGAGTCTTCCGTCTCCGAGTAGTATCGGAGCGGTCTCGAATCGAAGGCCTCCATTCCAGTGACAACTCGGTCGAGTCATCTCTGACTCGACCGAGTCTTTGAACCATGGTC
>JAMWEH010001520.1:0-30306 GCA_024721245.1 Mitragyna speciosa
ATGGAATGTGAGACAGTACAACTTATGGTATTGATTTAAACTTTTACAAGTTGGAATTAGAGAGTGGAGACTGTAGAGAGCAGATCTCCAAAACAAATAATGAACCTCATGCAAAACATGATCTTACATTCGTATCGAACCATTCATGATTTTTGGTGCTCCGACATGTTGGCCTTTGGTCCAATTATAGAGTTAATCTAAAGCAAGTGGTGTTTACAGCAACAACAAGACAAGAATTCAACTCAGAACGTGGTCCACTTGGATATCCAAGGAACACTGGTGGATAACATATTCGATATTAGCCACTCAAAATATGGTGTGCGGGGCCAAACTCTTCCTTGCATATATCCTTTCCTTCCATCTTTTTCTTGATGTTGAGAGGTGGAAAAGGATTGATGCCTCAAACTGGCCATCGGTCGTGTGCTCTAATCAAACCTCCCCCACTTGAACAAGATGACTAGTTGGATTTGCCAAAAAATCATATGTTAAAAATGGCGTAACTTAATGAATTTTTGTTTTATCATAACCATAGTGTGAAAATAACTAAAGCTGTTGGTACACTATGTGACTAAAGACTAAATTATTTGTTTGTGAGACAAAAATATAAAAGCAATAGCAAAAGTAACTTAAGCTTTGAAGACGCAATGTTGTGTTATCCTATGGATGAGAAAGATTTACATTTTTTATGTATAAAAAGGAAAAGGAACAAAGATTTAGCTTTAAGGACGACATTAGGCATGGTGTATTAGCTTATGTTTGATTTTGGAAGTTCCTTAATTAGATCATATTTAACCAAGCTAAATCTAAGGAGTATGTGTTTATATGATAACAGTGTAAAACCATTATTAAAGGTTGATGGATCCAAATTAATTAGATGGATAAAACCTACAAGTATTTAGGCAAAAAATTACAAGAAAAATAATAGAGGGCTTTTTAATTTCTCAAACTTATGTCTGGCTACTATAAGAAAAGAACAAATACAGAGACTTTTATACCTAAACTCTATAACTCTACAATGTGATCAATTCAGCTGACAAAGAAATAACATATTGCTCACTAACTTAATATAAAAAAGACTAAAGTATAAAAGATTAGGTATTTTTATCCCCTTATGTAGCTTTCCTTAAACTATCTCCTCAATTACGGAAATATCCAACGTTTTCTTCAACTTCAAGAATATTTTGCTTTTAAAGCCTTCCGAAATATTTGCCACTTATACTTTAATCTAATAATAATCAACTTAATCCCCTTGTCATGAGCCAACTTATGTATAAAGTGGTATTTGATCTCAACGTGCTTACTACGACAATGTAAAATTGGATTCTTAGATAATTCAATTGCTAATTTACTGTCACGGTAAATCCTTGTGGGACCTTCTTACTTGTGCTGTAAAATACCAAGTATCTGTCTTAAACACAATGCTTGAGTAACACTATTAGCTACTACAATATACACCGCTTTTGCTGTAGAAAATGCTATGACTCGTTACTTCTTAGAATTCCAAGAAAGTACCCTTGAGCCAGTAAAAAACACATAACCTAGACTACTCTTTCTTTCAATAATATCATATGTATATTCACTATCTCTATGTCCATAAAAACTCAATTGGATTATAGTTTAAATAAGAAATACCATCTCTTTTAGTACCATTGACGTAATTCAAGATCGTCTTTGTTGCCTATATGTATGATTAACGTGGATTCTCCATAAACTTACTAATGAAAAAAACACTAAACATGATACACTAAACATGATACATAATCTTATTGAAGTCAAATATTTCTAAATCTTTACCAAACTTTTCTCGTATGTAAGATCCACAAATCTACTAGTATCTTCCTTAGTCAATGTTTATTTTTTTCTTAGTTGGATTCAAAATTGGGTTAGCTCCATTGATCTTGAACTACAAAATATCATCTACAGTATTTCCTTTAAGAAATAAAGATATCACGATATGAAAAACCTCAATCCTAATGAAATAAGACATAAATCTCATAGATATTATCTCAAAATGATTAATCATGGTGCCCCGAAATTCAACAATCATCTCCAAATTATTTCCTGGGGTGTCATGGACCCAAAATTTGCTTGGAAGTATACAAATACCAAAGTTAGACCTCAAGATTGGTCCTATGTTATTCCAATACTGAAGATTATGCCACAACATTATCCTAAATTGTCAAATTCATTATGGATGTTGAGAGAGAGATGAGTAAAGGATTTTGTCACAATTGTTAATTGCTGCCGTGTTACGAAATTGAAGGGTTTGATTCAATTATCATCCAAGGAGGCTAGAAAAACTACAAAATGAGGGAATAATTTATTTATCTAAGTAATCAAATTTTTGTACTATCATGATCAACAGGAATTTAATCAATAGAAAAAAATTTAAAATTTTGTACATTTATTCTAGGAGATAAGGAATAACATAATTGCAAAAAAAATAATGCAAAAATATTTCAAACGATGTGATTTAAACTGTATTCTTGTTGGAATTCAATCCATCATTCATTAGAAGAAATTCAGGAAAAGAAGAAAAATTATTTTTCATGATTGTGTTCAAATCAATAAGTAGGAAAATATATAGTCAAAATTTTTCTCTATTCTCGTGTACCTCAAATAAATGGAGAGATATAAATTTTGCCAATTTGTTAAAAAAAAAAAAACTCAGTTTGGTTATTGGTGAGAGATAAATTTTGATGAGGATAAATTTACTAAAAGCATTCATGTAGACTTTAAATTGGTTGAAAGTTTTAATTTGGATATATTAGTTGGGAAAATTGATAATAAAGAATTGTCACTAAGAAAAAAAATTTTATTTGGTTAAAAAAGAATGAGAAATTATTGATGAAGATACTTTTGTTGTCTCGATATCTCTCAATCGTAATAGAAAAATTGATCCTAAAATTGTTAATGTTGGATTGAACACTTCGAATTATAAAATTAATGAAATTGTTGAGTTTGACAATGTAGATTTTATTGGATTTGAGACATTAGTTGAAGACAAGGATTTTTTTGAGGATAAAACTTTATTTTATTGGAATGGATAAATTATCTGTAGCTTGTGACAGTGAAAATTTTGATTATTTGATGGTAAAAATTTCACAAAGTCAAAGGTTATGATTTTTTTGTTTTGGGCGATTTATGTTGGTGATCCCCATAAGAGAAATTATGGTGCTTTCGATGATGAATGAGTTTATACGAGTAAATATTTTATTCCAGAAAATTAGGTGAGAAATTAAAGTACAAGATTTGTCCATTAGTGAATATGAAAGTCAATTACAAAATATAACACATCATGCTTACAACAATAGAATATTCAATGGATATTCATACTCGTAATGCCATTTTATTTGAATCAATGAATACTTTGATTTAAGGGAGGTAATGTTAGAATAATAAATGATATCATCCTAGATGGCCCTAGCTACAACCATTCACAAAAAGATTCACATGAAATTGGAGGTCTTGTGATAAGGGCAAAATCCATGTGTTTGGAGCGGAATTCTCAAGGATTAATCATGGAAATGACATTACAAGAATATGTACAAGATGCATTACCAAGATTAATCAATTTTTAACGTGTTCGTGAGGATTTGAATTGTTCTAATCATGACATAAAGAGGTGGAGGACCATCCATCAAAGATCCATAATCTAGCGGTCCATACAGTTGCGGTTTCGAAGAAGAATACTCAGAGAATAATCCACAAGAAAGAAACCACCACTTACCTTGGTGTTATGGAGGGCTTAGAGTGCTCAAAACATGAAGGCAATACTTGGAAAATCATAACCAATAATCTGTCTGCAGATTATAAAGTAAATGGCCGCAGATCGAGATATGGATTCTCATCAGAGAGAATCCACGAGTAAAATTTGTCCACGGATTCTAGTCATGGATTCTCATCAGAGAAAATTTGCCAGTACAATCTGCGAGTGTCCATAGATTTTAGTACGAGGAGAATACTTTCACAGATTTTACATTGTTTCAAGTCGCAGGTTCTTGTCATATTCTTATATTTTTTTTGCGACTTTGTAGGTATTTGTTTTAGTTTTAACTTGTTTGTAGATTATTCTTTTAGGTTTCTAGGTATGTTTTTGCCTATATAAGGCTATCTTATATACTACTTTTCATAAGTTTTGATGATGAATAAAATTTGAGTTTGTCTTTGAGAGAATTCTTCTTGGTTATTTGTGAAAAAAACTAAATCAAGACTTTATCAAGGCAACTTGTGGTAATCTACAACCTTATAGTTTATGTCCCTATCAACTCGTTTGAACTAGATTTACTTTTGCAAAAGTTAGAATCAAGTTTGATTGAAGTCTTGTTGTTCAAAAGTTAGAATCTTTCCAAACGGGTTTGATTTACATCTAGCTTCCCAATTCCATAGCTTGGTTTTATTCGGCAGGTTCGATTTGAGTCAAATTACTCAAGAACTTGGTTAATTTATCATCTAATTGTTCAATACATTCCTTTGGGAGTTGTCTTGTGCTACAAACATTGGGTTTTAGTTGGATCTTATCCTAGGATTTGTGTGCTTCTATCGATAAATCAAGCCTACAAATATCTATCTATTTTTAATTTTATTATGGTCAATTTTTTTGTAGTTTTTATTTAATATTTTAGTAATTTATTTGGTAGTTTAATTGAGACTCTAAAGAGTCAAGGGAGTGAAGAAGTTTATCAAGAGTATTTGAGATTACTTGAGTCTTCTTTACGGTTTCTATTGGTTTGAGGTGCTAATAATATTATGACTTTATTTTATTTTTTTACTCTCATATATTTTTGTCTGTGATTGTCATGCCCCGCGCCCCGAGACGTGGCACCGCCATGCCTAGATTACGCTAAGGCACAAGGCTCAAAAGATCAAAACATCTAAATAAATTATCCCAAATAACAAATAAAGATAAACATCGATCCCAAATATCCAAATTAAAGAATACATTAATCTCAAATATTACAATTCTTAAAATAATAACCTTCAACCTTCTAATACACAACCAAGGTTCTAACATTCTAGAATTCCACAACATAATCCTAATTTAACATACCAAATACTAACAAATAAAATCTACTACCACTTCTAGCCTTACCCCACATCTTCTAAGGCAAAGGCTCCAATAGCTAATCCCAATCCTTGAATCCAAAACCATCCTTCTCTGCGTATAAAAACAAAGGGGTGAGTGAAAACTCACCCAGTAAGTAGTACAGGTATCACTTTATTGGCCTGAGTACGTTACATTTACATATACATGCTATCATTCAAATAATTATCACTTTAATCATAATTCGTTCAAATAAATGTAGCCCACATAACATTTCATATAGATACTAAAGAAAGAGCTCAAGTAATAAAGCACATTGACCCTGGATATCCAGTTGTTAACTATAACTCCGGTTAACACGGTTCAAAACAATAAGCTAACACTCCCCGGTTAGCGCAGGTCAAAGATCAAACATCAAACATCAATTTAAGGAACTAGTCCCGTCAATAATTACTCTACACTAGAGCTCGATCACAAAACATTCATTCATTCATATTTGACCACATTTACATATCCATGGAAATCATTAACATATACATACTCATGCCATTTTACATATGCAAAATAGTTTATAAAATATCATTCTGACAAATACATTTTCAAAAGTATAAAGGATACAGGTACCACTTACCTCAATCCAAGCTAATCAATTAATCCAAGATACTATTACCGTCTTCACCTAAAACACATAATCAAACAATTAATTACACACTAATCCTGTGAAGAAACCACAATTGAAGCTTAACTCTAAATCTAGGACATAAAGCAAAACGAAATGGTGAGGAAAGACCGATCCGCGCCCGCGGATCAAAAGAAGTCACCCGCGGCTCGCCTGCAAAGGCTCAACCGCGGGTGGGGAAAACGAAGCCGCGGCTACTTGCTCGCCTACTGCGACCCGCGGCTCACCATCCGCGGCGCGGACAAGGCCACGGCCGCAAACAGAAAGCTGCTCCTTCCAGCCACGGTTTCCACCCGTGACGCGGCTGGTGCCATGGCTGGCACTCGAAAATACCCAAACACAAGCCTGAAACACCATCTATCAACATTCAACTATCCAAACTTCACAAATCACAATCCAAACACTCAATCCAACTCCAAATGGTACAATAAGTCAAGAAAACATCATATATACACAATACACTTCACAAATCATAACTCACCACCACAATCATACATTAATCCCTCCAAACTTTTCACTCAAACCCACCATAAATCAACCCTCCAACTCACACACACTCACTACTACCAAAAAGCATAAACTCATAGGGGCATAAACAACTCTATAATCTTCTAATTATGCACTAATTACCCTAGTTACTAAGATAGAGAAAATCCATAAAGAGTAGAGTTTGGAAGAAAAATGCCTTAAATAGGAAGTTGGGTTGAAGTTCCAAAGTTCCCTTCTTCTTTGGAAGTGAGAGAGAGAGAGAGAGAGAGAGAGAAAGCAAGGAAGAGAAGATGGAAGAAGAGAGAAAACCGTGAGGGAGAAATAAGAAAAAGAAAGAAGAGAAAATTGAGATGAAATGAGGGAAAGAAGGTTTTGACATTTTCCACCCAAAGATCAAATGACTAAAAGGACCCTCTAAGGTCTTGGGTATTACAGTGATTAATTTTCCTCAATTATTTAATTTGTAAGTTGATTTTAGAACTTCTATAATTTTGAGTTCTTAACCTCGGATTATTTCTTTTTCATAGTTTTCAATTCAAATATTCGCCTATATTATTAATAGCTAGTCCATTTCTTGTAGAGGTATTGAATCGAGTTTACATAAGAAATTTCCAAGTGGACGGGCATTATTCTAAGCAATAGAAATAAGAATAACACAGGTTACCTACATCTCATTAATGATTAACGTCGTTTGGTTCAGTAGATGATACCAATTGGATTATTAATATTGTGTCATTCCATGCGTTACAACAGTATGAATTATCCTCGTTAAAAACATTCATAGAACAAGAAGACAAGGATAAAAAGACATTCGATCTTCTCCAGAATAGTTTCAAAGAAATTAGGAAAATAAACCTGAACATACTCAAGAGAACAAAGTGAGAAACATTTGTTGTTGACTTGCATATCATTTGTTGTTAACTTTTTCACTAGGGTGGTTCTTATCCACGTAAAAGATCAGCAGGAAAAACATACCTCAGGCTGAGGCATTAGCTTGTCTTTCGGGACTTCAAGCAGCAGCAGAGCTTCAGATGGGAAAGGTCATTCTCTTCTCGGATTGCTTGTCTATTCTAATACAGCTTCGGAGACCGGATAAAGCAAATATATCTGTGTCTGTTCTGAAACATATCATTGCTCTGTCGTAATGTTGTCTTTCTTGTTAAATGTTCTAGAGCTGAGGTCTTAGAAGTGCATAATTTAGCAAATTTAGTCAGACAGCATGCCTCAGTTGTATCTGATCTTTGAATTAACGAAATGTTTCTCTTACGTTTTTCAAAAACATATAATGATGGGTTAAAATATTAACTCACTTAATTACAAATTTGATGGCAAATTAATCACAACAAAATATACGTGGAAGAATAATAAAAAGACTCACAATATTATTAATATCTTATACAATAAAAATTCTATGAACTCTTTGGAATCACTTTAGGCTCTTTGAGACTCTCTAACAAATTGGACTAAAAAGTACTCTATTTATAACCAACTAAACTTAATAGACAAAAAATACCCAATACAAGTAGTCGTCAAATAAATTATTCTACTACAAATTAAAAACGACTAAGAAACCAAATAGGAATATTTAAAGCTTGATTTAATTATTCCAACTTTGTCTCTCTTAAATCAAGTTCTCCATTGAATCAAGTCCGATTCCATCACCAGCATAAATCTCCATTCAAATTTCGATTGCTGTGTGCATAATTTATAACACCCTGTAACTGACATTCATCTTAACATGCGACAGTGGACGAGTTTTATACTTCACAAATAATGTTTCAGTCTACTTTTCATGATCAAAATATTTACTCGTACAAATCCATTCATCATTGTACCACCACAACTCATAAAAATCACCAATAAAATTATAATCTTCTTTATTGACAAAATTTTCACCTCAAGAAAGTTCCAAAAATCCACTACCACATTTTTCAAATAATTTATCAACTCCAGAAAACAAAGTCTTATTATTATTCAATTCTCTATCTTCAAATAATTTCTCAATACCAATAAAATCCACATTATCAACCCAATCAATAATTTACTGGATTTGAGAATGTTGAGTCTTCAACCCATCATCACTAATGTTTCTTTCATTGTTGAGAGAGTCTGAGTCACCTGAAAAATTTTCATCCACGACGTTTTCTTTTTACTCTAATAATTAACCACTTGCTCTTTTTAGTAACAAGTTCCTCATTCTTAATCACCCCAAATATTGCATCCAAATCAAAACTTTTAGCCAAATGAAAATTTACATGAATACTTTTATTAAATTATGAAATTTATGCTCATCAAAATTTACTTCCCAGCAAAACCCAAAATTAGATTTTCTCCGAGAAATTTGTGGAACTTTAGTTGTCTAAACTGAATGTCACACTCGAGATACTGCCATTACTAATCCTTCGTCTATCTTGGTCTTCCCAAAAGAATAATAGGACAGGGAGTGGAAGGTCCCATAGGTGTTGGTGCAAAAGTTGGACCAAAAAAAAAAAAAAAAAACCGATCAAGCTTGAATCACATACCACCGCGGTCAGGCAAAAATGGGCAAAGAATATCATCCATCCATATAAGGCCTGCCGTTGATGCCAAAATAAGATTGGATTAACTGTTTGAAACCCACAATCGTAAGGTTCAAAAAGAACCGAAAAAGGCCATAATGCAAGTGAAATACTTCTTCTACCACGACGATGCCCACATGTGTGGCAGAGGCAAAAGTGGCAACGAGCGCTCTTTCTAATTGCTTGTCCGTCAAATTTGTAATTATGGCTTTGAATGTCAGACTAGAAGAAACAGAGTGGAGGGGAATTGGTGTGAATTGGTGAAGCTGATGAAGTTGTTGGAAAATGGTGTAGATAGAAAAATGTTGTACATGTTCTTAGATTTTGCAATCGTGAGGCCCATAAATGGGCCGACAATCCTTGTTTCTTTCGTCCAATTGAGTTGTCTCAGATCCTCATTAGGGCTGCAATGCAAGGGGAACCAATCAATTTGAAATTTGACTCCATTCTATTTGTTTGTACCAATTCAATAATATTATTTATATTCTGCCCTTCCAACCAAAATTAATTAGTTAACCTGTTCATCGATTGAACAGATTCCGGTATGCAAGTTAGCCGAACAGTATTGAATTTGAAATAAAAAATTTAAACACACAATATTCTTTGTCCAAAAATTAGATTAACAATGAAAATAATATTTTAAGTTTGTTACACGTAACACTTGTTCAAATTATAGAAGAAATCGTATCCAACAAATCGATACTAATAAATAAAAATTTTAAAAATCATTACCAAAGAACATTCTTATAGTTTTTAAAAATTTTAGATCACATTATTGAACGTTCCATATCACATAATCATGTCATTCACTTGTTTCTACCTACGCCACTTCTTAAAAGGCATCAAGACATATTCGTTAACATAAATTATAGAGTAATATTTTAATAAAAAATAAACCCTTGTACATGGACCGATTTAGATAATCGTGATTTTTTAAAATCATAAAACGTACACAAACACTATATATATTTGGGTGTCTGAACTATTTTCAAATTGACGACCCTATTTTTTCAGACTGAGCTGATTGGATTTTTTCTGTTTTATAATTTTTATCTTATTTTATTTTCACACACCTAATCTTCAATGATGTTTTGTATGGTAGGGGCATGACTCGGTCGTTAATTCGGTAATTTGGTAAAATAAATTCAGTAAATTTGGTAAAATAAATTCAGTAGATTTGGTATAGCAAAAATACCGACCAATTTCAATTTCAAATTCAAAATTATTGAATTCAATTTCATAGTTCTAATTCGGTATTTAGCTAATTACCAATTGAAATTGTTGGTTTGAACAAAAATTTGACCCAGCAATTATACTCCTAGATAAGTATTGTCCAATAAGTATAAACAAAAATATATATTAGCCCCAATAAGTATTGTCCAATTAAATAATCCATAATCAATTATCATTAATTAACAAATCGTCTTTAATGAAAGATCAAAAAAGTGAAACTTATTGTTACAAATTTTAAGTAGTATACTATATAAGTATAAAATTTCAATATATATTAAATAGTCACATTTGATAATTGATAACTTTGTATATATTGTGTGTGTGTGTGTGTGTGTAAATACAAGTTATTTATTAATATATAAATATTTATATATACTTGTAAGGGTATATTAAGGGTATATTGTAATCACTACAATTTATTATTCATAAATCTGTATATAACCCTTTATAATTAAAGTTTAAAATAAGTTGTGCTTATTGTGTGTACTTGATTATATGAATTAGACCACTTCAATTATACTTTAAGGTTCTAATTGCATTAGATTTTTTTAATTATAAAGATTATACTTAGTCATATTTAACTATATATGTTGAATTTATATATCTAATTACACACGCACATATAATTTATTAAATTAAATTTGAAATCGGTAATACCGAATTAAAAATTCCTCTATCTGAATACCAATTTGAATTTGACCTTTGAATTCGGTATATATTAAAATATCAATCGATTTATTGAATTACATATTTCAAAATTCTAAAATGAATTCAAAATCGGTCAGTAAATCAGTGTTTATGCTACCACTAGATTTGACTGTAATTTCTTAGATTTAATATATAAATGATTATTTATTTATATAGAAAAAATGAATACAATATCATTTTACTTTTTTATTGAACTAAGGAAAATGTATTACTTTTGGTGATTTTATAGTTGTGAGACTTGGCCAATAATATTGTTCCAAAAGTTTCCTAAGATCTCAATTTGTTAAATTTCCAAGCAAAGCAAGAGTCAACAATGTACTTATCATGCATGAGATAGTGGAATATTTGAGGAAGAAGAAAGAAAGGCAAAGAAAAATAGGCAACTCTCAAGTTAGACATGAGTAAGGCGTATGGCAAGATGTCATGGTCTTTCCTCAATCAAGTTTTGCTTAAAATGGGTTTTCGAAGAAATGGAGAATTCTCATTCGAGATTGTATTTCTACAATTACATTTTCTGTCTCTGTGAATGGATAGCTGTCAGATTGCTTTACCCCGACAAGAGGATTGATGCAAGAATGTCCATGATCAACTTTCTTATTTATCCTTAATCAACACACATTGTCATCAGTTTATGCAATGCGTATGGCAATGAAATCACCTGGAATAGCAATTTCAAGAGGTGGGATGAGAATTTCTCATTTTATATATGTTTGCTAATCACTGCATTTTTTTTTAAATTTTTGTGGCATCATCTCAAGTAGCTACTAAATTGAACGAGGTCTTGAATTGCCTATGCACATGTTTCAGGCTAGCTTATCAACAAAAATAAGTCCACTTTGATTCTTAGTGCTAATGCTAAAGATGAGACAAGGTTTATGGTATCACCACTTTTAACATTCCTGTGAGACAGGAGATTGGTGTATATTTGGGTATAGACTTGAATTTTTGCTAAGAAGAAGTCCCAGTTATTTAGTCATAGAAGGAATAAATTGCTTTGCGTATATCAAAGTTTTCAATCGTCATCATGATCTCTCATGGTTCGTGTTATTTTGGTCAAACATGCATTATCTTTAATTGCGCTGTATACATTATCAATGTTTGAATTACCAGTTAATATGGCTCAACGATTGATAAGAATATTACAAAATTTATATGGTAAACAAATAGTGAAGGATAGGGAATACATTGGAAATCAAGGGACTCGATTTGCACATCAAAGTTTATTGGAGGTCTGGAATTGAGATCAACTAGTTTGCCAAATCAAGCTTTTATAGGCAAAATTGCTTGGAAAATTGTTACAGAAGGCAGAAAATCCCTTTCCAATGCAAGGAAAAAAGAGAAAACAATAACACCTTTCGTTGGCTAAAGGAATAGAACAAAACTTTATTGAAAGAGAAAACTGAAGAAGAAAGATTATAATGAGAATTTTTCAGCTCATTTACAATTTAAGTTTCTTTCCCTTTTATTCAAAACCTTCCACCAACCAACTAACTACCCTAACCAGCTTCTCCTCCAATCAACATTGTGCCACATGTGTGTTATTTGGTTACTTAGCCTTCTACAAACGACATCATTTTTGGGTTACATTTACAATTATCACTAACAACATCGTTTTCTACTTCACTTACTATCAATTCGCCCCTCCTTTAAAATTGTCCTTGTCCTCAAGGACAAAATGAAGGAAATCTCTACTATAGATCCTGCAAGTATTCCCAAGTGGAATCTTTTGGAAACGAATTGCTCTATCTGACCAAAACCTGTGTGACTAGTTTCGTTTACACTTTTCTCTAGCCTTCTATCCAATATCTCCATTGGTTCCATCAATAGTTTTCCTTGTTCATTCACTCTTGCAAGAAGCTGCAGTGGAACGTGAGATTCTCCAATTTTCTTCTTTAGCTAAGACACATGGAAAGTGGCATGAATCTTAGCTTGAGGGGGTAACTGCAGTCTATATGCAACCTTTCCGATTCGAGCTATGATAGGAAAAGGTCCAAAGCATCTAGGGTATAGTTTATGGCAGGTGAATTTCTTCATAGAATGCTGCCTATAAGGTTGCAGCTTGACATAAGCCATGATCTTCAACATTGAACTCCCTATCCTTCCGATGGCAATCAGCTAACTGCTTCATTTTATGCTGAGCTTGATGCAGGTTATGTTTCAATTGGTGACTCAACCTCTCTCTTGTTGCCAAACTTCTGTCCACGCTCTCTATTGTGAAAGTGCCAGCTAGGTAGGGAAGATGGAACGGTGGAGGTTGTCCATAGACAACATGAAAGGGTGTGGTTTGAATAGTTGAGAGGAAATTGGTATTGTACTAATACTCAACAAGTGGTAACCATGAGAACCATTCCTTGGGATGGTTTCTAGTCATGCATCTCAAGTAATTTTCTAGGCACATGTTGACAACTTTAGTCTACTTGTCAGTTTGCGAGTGGTACGCTGTAGAAAATTGAAGTTGAACTCTCTGCAATTTGAACAACTCCCTCCAGAAGTGGTTGATGAATACAGAACCTCTGTTGCTTACTATGGACTCTGGCATACCATGAAGCTTATAAACATTATCCAAGAAGGGCTGTGCTACCATTAATGCTATATGTGGATGAGGTAATGCCATGAAATGGGCATATTAGCTCAACCTATCCACAACCACCATTATCACCTCCTTTCCATGTGACATGGCAACCCTTCTATAAAGTCCATGGATACTTTAGTCCAGATCTTAGTGGGCACAGGGAGTGGCTGTAAAAGTCCTGGATATGCACTAAGATCAGGTTTGTTCCTCTGGCACATCTCACAAGCAATCACTACTTCTGCTACCTGTTGGTGTAACCTCTTCCAATAGAACTATCGCGTTCCGAAATCGATGAAATACTAGGGGGTAGTTGACTGTCGCACCCTGAAAAGATAGTCTAATCCGATGACTCTTTTCAAAAAGATAAGTTTTTGAAAAAACGGTGCGTGTGTGAAAAAATCGAGTTTTTAGTAAAAAAATGTTATTTTGGAAAAATAGTATTTTAAAAGAAAATAAGGTCAGGGCTAAAAGTGCGACAATTTTGGCCAACTAATTTTGAAAAAGGGTTTTATTTTAAAAAATGGAGTCGCCACTTGGTATTGACTTAGGGTGTACCAAGTCACCCAAAAATCGTTTGACAAAAACAAAAATAAAATTTTTAAATATGTTTAAAAAGCCTTTATCAACTTCGGTCTACGAAAAAAACAAGAGAAAAAGGTCCGGAAATCACATTTGAAGAAAGGGAAGGCAAAGACTCACGCCTAAGGACACCCTTTCTACCTAGCCGAGGCTAATAGCGAGGTTTAATCAAGATTTTCTAAATTAACCCCTAAATTCTATCGCGTTCAGATGTATTTATATGAATGCAAATCCTAAATCTAAATGTGAGTATAGGAAGGGTCAAAATGTTCCGTCAGGCTTGGTCTGAATTATCGCATTAACTGCAAAACTCAAATCGAGACCTCGAGGGAGTCACAAGTGTGAATGCAAAATAGAATGCAAAAAAAAAAAAAAAGGAAAACAATATAGATAGTAAGTGTCCAAGAAAGTGGGGATGCAACATAACTGGGTACGGGATACTAACAACTCGTGACTTGACTTTTTCTACTCACAGAGGGGGGCAACGGCCTATCAATCTACCGCTTCCCACATAAGTAGATGACTATTTCTAATCGGATCACACAAAATGACCTAACTTCTAAGTGCAATGCAACCTAGATGTCATACACTATCAAATGCTAAAAGTAGATAATAATGATGATTACATACATACTATAAAATCATGCAAAATGATGAAAAACTAAAAAAAAAGAATAGTGTATGAAATGATGTAACATGCACTTGAGTGCACCTAGCACTAAAATGCCCTAAGGGTCTAACGTTGGACCAACCCTTTCTAGGGATTCCCACTAGCGTTGAACTAGCGGGGAAACGACAAAGCCACAACTAACGTTGGACAAATGTGGTGACGAAATAACATAAAATATGAATTAAATAGTAAACATGAATCAAAAGAAAATTAAACGCATAAAGACATATAAGGTCAAGTAGGAAACACATAACACGTAGGCATAATATCTAAATGCAAAGATCCTAAGGAAATCGATAAAACAAGTAAGCACATAAGCACACTAAGGCACACGAGCCCTAACTATTACACCAGGGGAATTTAGCTTACAATTAAAAGAGGAAAGTAAAATAACCTATCTATTACACTTACTATATAAAATACACAAATATTTGTAAAAATTACAAAATGTAACCTAATTATTACATTGACTAAGCTAAATACAAAATATTACATTTTTGCCAAAATAATAAAGTTCGAAATTAAACAACATAAAATAAATACGCAAAAAAAATGTAAAATAAGAAGTATATGAAGAAAAATCCATAAAAGTCACATAATGGCATATTGAAGCATATAAAGAGAGATTAACGAGAAATAGGGATATCTCTCAAAGACCCGGTACAAAATGCTAAGAACAAGAGCAAATACGTTAACGATACCATTATTTAAAGAAGTCATAAAATATAAAATTCTAAAAAATTATGATAAAATGTAAATACTTTTACACTAAGGGGCTAAAAGAAAAATTTTAAACTCTAAGGGTCTCGAGGGTAAAATTGGAAATCCAACTAACCAAAGGGGTGAAATTAAAATTTACACAAGTCTAGGGGGTAAAAATGTAATTGAAAATTAAAGCAAAATTGGGGTGTAAAATATAAGTCCTATCAAGGCAGGGGAATAAAATGGAGTCTCAAGCAAAACTAGAGGCCAAATCACAAATTTAAACAAGTATGGGACATAATTGTAAATTAAAGCTAAGTAGGGGGCAAAAATAAAATTTTTAGCCCAAGTGGGACATCATTGACAAATTGCAGTCAATATGGGGCCAAATTGCAAGGATATAGGACCTAATTGAAAGAAAGTAAAATCTAGAGGGTCAATTTACAATCGTGGAGGGACTTAATTGCATGCCATATAACAATTTCGGGGCCAATTGAAAATATGCAATAAAATAGGAATTATAACCAAAATACTTGCTTATTATAAAATAATCCAAAAGACAAAATATTAACTAAATAACACTAAATTAATGAATCAAATTATCTAATTAAGTAGTTAAGAACAAATAAACAAAAGAGGGACAATTCCAAAATTGATAAGTCAACAAAAACCTGGATGAATTAGAACCAAATTAAAAAAAAATCAATTTTTTTTAACTAAATTCCCCCAAATTTCCATTTTTCTCTCCTCTTCATCTCTCTCAATCTCTGTTCCAGCTCTCTCTCAATCTCTCTCATCTTTCCTTTTTCCTCTTTCTGGTCTTTCTCTTCTTCTTTTCCTTCTTCTCACCGTTTCTTCTCTCCCTCTTTCTTCCTCCGTCTCTAGTCTCTCTCTTGCTTTTTCTTTTTTTCTTTTTTTTTCTTTTCTCACCTTCTTTTCTTCTTTTCTGCCGTGTTCTCTCTCGCCTCTCTTCCTCTCCTCTATTTTTCTCTTCCTGCTTCTCCTTATTTCTCTCATTTTCTCCCTCAATTTTCCAGAATGTTCTTTTCTCAGTTCTTTCTCTTTCTCTTTGCTTTCTCTCTATCTTCCCTCTCTATTCTCAATTTCTCTCTCATTCTCACCCTGTCTGTGTCTCGCTCTGTTTCTATCCCTGATAAAATCGATTTTCCAATTCTACAGTCGCTTCAATCTAATTCCCAAATCGCCCAAAGCATCATAAAACTATTAACAATAGCACATAAAAATCACACACGGATGCCATTTGAAGGGATTGAGTGAGGATTCAAGAATTACCTGGTTGGGGACGTGAGGGTGGACGCAATGGAGCTGACGGCGCTGGCGGTGATGACTGCCTTTGTAGTTGATGAGTAAAGGATGGGGCGGCGGTCTTGTGCTGGTCATTGGTGCTGTTGGGGGTGGATTGTAATATCACGGCTGTGGAAATACTAATTTGGTAACTAGGCATTGATTATTTGGTTATGAATTAGGTAACATATCTATGTGTGTGATTTAGGTGATAGTGGCTTTGCTGCCCACGATGGTGATTAGGTTTATTTGGTGGCTTAAGGGAGAAAGGTAGATGCTGATTTCAAACAGTTTCAATAGGCTACTAGTGGCTATCTGATTTGTGGATGCTGATTGTGTGTTGTCCCAGTCTTTCTCATAGCTTAGTGTGTGTGTGTGTGTTGATTTGGTGAATTGGGGTTCTGGTAGTGGGTGACTTGTTGGGTTCTTAGAGATGTCAGGGGAGATTGGTGATGGAGATGATTGGTGGGTCTAGATTTCTGAATAGCAATAAGGGAGGTGATGATTGGAATTGTTTGAGTTGAGGTATTGTGATTGAGGATGGGTCTTTGTGTTTGTTTGGTATTGCAGGTGGGGAAGCTGTGATGTGGGATGAGAGGGAAGATAGGTGACTGTGGGCGGTGGTTCTGGGGGGTAATGGATGGAGGTGAGGGTTTGTCATGTGGGGCTTTGGATTGCTGTGGTAGTTATGGTTGATCAGGTGATGACAGAAGGCTGTGGTGTTAAGTGATTAATTGATGGACTAGTGCTTAGATTGAAACTAATGCAATTGATGGACGAAGGGAAGTTGCTGGTTGTTACTAGATTGCTCACTAGTGGGGGTTGCCGGAGTGGGTATTGATTGTGGTTTGTGTGTATGGGATATCATTGGGTGATTGGATTGTGGTGATGAAGTTTGACTGGTTTGTGGTTTCAAGTGGTTGCTTCTGTTGCTAGTAGTGGAATCGGTGATGAGGGAGGGAGGAGGAAACAGGCATTTAGATTGGGTGTGTATGTCTGTGCTTGATTGATGAGTGTGTGTTTGTGACTGAAGATTAATGTGCGTTAACGTGTGTGGTTGTATGTGAGCTGTATGAATGTGTGTAACTATGTTTCTGTAAAGTTGTGTATATGAATGTCTGTGAGATGTGAGTGTGTGTGAGATGGTGTGTGTTTGAGCGTGCTGTGTCTACAGAATGTGTGAATGTGTGTGAGTATGTGAGTCGTGTGTGACTGCATGAGCAATGTGTGAGTGTGTGAGTATGTGAGTTTGGGACTAGAGGTATGTGTGTGAACGTGTGCAAGTATGTGATGTGTGTGAGAGAGAAAGTGTAAGAAATGTATGGGAGAGTGTGTAGTGCGTTAGAGAGAAAGTGAAATAGCATGTGAGATTAACTAGTGTGTGTTCTTGATGTTCTAGGTGTAGGCTTGAAGATGTACTAGTGTGTGTTCTAGGTGTTCTAGGTGTAGGTTTGAAAATGTGCTAGTGTGTGTTCTAGGTGTTTTAAGTATAGGCTTGAAGATGTACTAAAACCTAGTAAATGTTCTTGGTGAAAACTTGAAGATACATGTAGGAAAAAGTGTGTTTTTGGTATTCTTGGAGTAACTAAAAACTAAAAACTCTCTTTAGACTTTTTCATTTTTCCCCCATTTTTTAACCCTCAAGTGGAGGTATTTATAGTGCAACAAAAGATTTATCTTCCAAGAAATAAATAAAAGACCAAAACGCCCCTGATGACCAAAATTACAACTTTACCCCTACCAAAAAATTAAAATCTATGTTCTCTCCCTAAAACACAAAAATGAAAAAAATTAAGAAAAACATAAATAATAAATTTATTAATAGCAATTCACCCTGAAAAAAGTTAGAAAAATTTAAAAACATGCTTAAAAGACTTAAAATGAATTTGGGGCCCAAAAATGGTAAAAAATGTTCAGGAGGCGAAATAACTATTTTGCCCCTGTACTGTCAAAATATATAAAAAATATCAATTAGCCTCGAAAAATTATCAAAAATTAAAATTGAGCTTAAAATCATAGAAAATAAATTTAACATTCAAAAATTGGTGAAAAATGCGTTTGAAATATGAAATGATGATTTTGTCCCTAAACGCGATATTTACAGAAAAAATAGCGATAGTCCCTGAAAAAATTAAAAAAATTTAAAAACATACTTAAAAACTTGAAAAATAAATTTAGTACTAAAAATGGGCAAAAATGGTATTTGCGGGGCAAAATTACCATTTTGCTCCTGTGCTGGCGAAATGCAGAAAAATACCAATTAAACCCGAAAAAATCATAAAAATTTAAAAAATACGAATAAAAGTACAAAATATGAATTTAAAAGTCCAAAACTAATGGAAAAACATTTACAGTTGAAAATTACTATTTTGCCTCCCGAAATTACTGATTTTGTTCCCCCCTTTTTATTAAAAAATTAGAATTTGACCCAAAAAATATAAACATGCCCCCAATATTTAAAAAATAAATAGTGTGTCAAAATTTGGTGTTTACATGAACACTGCCTTCAGCTTCTTGTAAGTCACTTGAATACCCGAGTGACCTCCTGCCCTACTAGATTGCCATAATTATATGATTCTCCTCTTAAGATTCTGATATGCTCCCATAACCAATTTGTCTTTTCTCCTCAATTGTTGGTTTGCGCAAGTGTACTACTTGTATATATTACTTTTTGCAATAGTTACTTTCTACAAGATTTTCTACAGTTCCACATCATTCTATCAAGATTGTTGGATTTCAGTTAATAGGGTAGTGTTGATGAAGGTCAAAGTGAGTCAGTTCACCAAATGAATATCTGGAAAGATCATTCGCAGCTATGTTTTCACACATCTTTTTGTACAGAACTTCATAGTCGTATCCTATTAATTTTGCCAACCATTTTTGTTGAGCTAGTGTTGATATTTTCTGCTCCATGACATATTTGAGGCTTTGGTGATCAGTCTTTATTATAAAGTGTCCTCCTAATAAGTATGCTTTCCATTGCACTGCATTTACCATTGCAAGCATCTCCTTTTCGTATACAGATAACCCTGGTGTTTGGCAGTTAATGCCTTACTAAAAAAAGTAATAGGTCTGCCCTCTTGTGTCAATACAGCCCCTTTGCCTTGGTTAGAGGCATCTGTTTCTATGATGAACTCCTTAGAGAAGTTAGGTAAGCCCAATACAGATAGTTGGGCCATTGCAGATTTGGACTGGTTAAAAGAAGAATTGGCCTGATCTGTCCAAACAAAAGAATTTTTTTAGAGGAGATATGTTGAATGCCTGGCTAGTTTACCGTAGTCTCTGATGAACCTATAGTAGTACCCAGTTAGCCCAAGAAATCCCTTTAACTCCTAACAGTAGTAGGCAGAGGCCAGTTTTGAATGGCCTGAATCTTCTGAGAATTAGCAGCTACTCTCTCCAGTTTGTGATTCAAGAACTTCTTCAAATTCTATACTACTTCCATTAACTTTTTTAAAAATAAACTCTTTTTTGATAAATGTGGCATGTTGTAAACAAATACCTTTTGTTAATTGAATTATAGAAGTAATATCCAAAAGTCTATTTTGGATACCCCATAAAATAGCATTTATCTAGTATTGATTCAAACTTATCTAATTATACTCTTTTAACAAATGTTGGACATCTCTAAATCTTTATATGTTTAAGATTTGGTTTTTTTTCTTGTACCATATTTTATATGAGATAGAATCTATAGTTTTAGATGGACCATGATTTAAAAGATATGGGGCAACTAAGGTATATTTCCAAAATGATTTGAGTAGAATTGCATGACTTATCATGGAACAAACCATGTCTACTGATGTTTCATTTCTTCTTTCAGATACACCATTTAAAAATGGTGTATATGAAGGAATCCATTCATAAATTATATTTTCTTTGAGATAATCTTGACATCTTTAAGAATTCCATTTTCACTTTTGTACTCTTTGAATTTTTCAAAAATTTCAAATTTATACTTCAACAAAGGAGTCATCAGTGAAAGTAAGGAAGTATGAAAAACCTCCTCTGGCTTGAATTGATATTGGTCCACATACATTATCATGTATAAGATTTAGTAATTCAGTAGGCGTTACACCTTTTCCCATAAAGATGATTTGTTCAATTTTTTTTCTAAAAACTAAGATTTGCATGTGTCAAATGATAAATGATCCCAAAAAATCCTTATGCAATTTATTTATGTGCTTCTCATTTATACAACCAAGTCTACAATGCCAGAGATAAGAATCTCTAAAATTATTATTTTTGGTTTCTTTGTGTTTATTTGAAAATAGGATTGTCTAGATCAAGTATATATATAGACCATTATTCAAATAACTAGCACCATAAAAAACATCATCACGATAAAAAGAACAACATTTATACTTTTACATTATTGCAGCCCTATGAATGTCCAAACATAAAATAAAAATAATGTTTTTGACATGTGGTGGAATGAAATAATAATTCTTCAAATTTAGAATAAATCCGCTAGGTAAAGAAAGGCTATATATCCTACAACTAAAGCATCAACATTTACAATATGTAGGTCCATTTCTCCTTTAGTCAACTTTCTACTTATCTTTTAGACCCTGAGGTGCTGTTTGGTAAAACTGAAAACTGAAATCTGAAATCTGAAATTCTGAAGTCTGAAATTTAAGTGCTGAAAATATTAAGTTGTTGAATTAATTAAGTTTTACCTGTTTGATAATTAACTGAATATATGCACTGAATTTAAATATCTCCCCTCATAAATATAATATTTTATCTTAAAAATTTAAAATAATTTATTAATAATGTATATGAGAAAGAAAGATATTGTTTGTTTGTGAGAAATAGACGATAAGTGTATTTATGTGTGAGAGATAAAGTATGTGTATATATGTAAAAAATGTATGTAAGTATGTAGAGAGGAGAAAAATTAAAATATGTGCACATGTATATGAGAGATAAAAAATATATATGTGAAAGTATGTGTGTGCATATGTGCGTGTAAAGTATATGTGCAAGAAAGTATGTACATGTATGCAAGATAAACTGTGTGGGGAGAAAGAGAGAGAGTGTGTGTGTGTCTGTATGTGTATGTGAGAGAGACGAAAGGAGAGAGAATATGTGTATTCGTGTGAAAGTGTGTGTGTATGTGAGAGAGAGAGAGAGAGATTGTACACGTGATAAAGAGTATGTGTATGTGTGTGCATGGGTGAGTGTGTGAGAATAAGTGTGTGTATGTGTGTGTGTGTGTGTGTAATAGGAGGAAGGAAAGAGTATCAAAATTTAACAAATTAAGTGAAAATTTTTCACTTAAAATTTTGTACACAAATTAAATAAGTGCTTAATGTATTAAGTGATAAAAGAATTTCGTTATCAAACACACTGAATTTAAAAAGTTCTTAATACATTAATTTTTAGCACTAAGTTGTGTTATCAAACACCTCCTGAATGTTTACAGACACACACACACACACAAAAGATCCAGTATGAATTTATTAATAAAATTGGGGCTAGAGTCCCCCTGATGTACAGGGTTTGCCAAAAATATACACACACACATACAAACACATACACACAAGATCCATACTTAGTATCTAATACCCAAGCATCAAATTTAGAATTAAGAAAGATTTATTCCAATTATAAAGATTTACGTAAGCCTTACATTTCCTTTGCTAATGTCCATCTTGACCACAGTGGTAGCGAGTGCCCTTTGGCTTTTTGTCTTCTTATTTTTGAGTGCTGGTTTGGGAGCCTTCTTTTTGGTTTTCTTAAGGTCAGATTTGAACTTCCTTTTCTTAGAAGGTTCAACCAACACGACATTTCCTTTTTCTTTTTTAATTGAACCCTCTATTGTCTTAAGCATGATTTAGGCAGCGTTGAGGTCTCCACTTTATTAAAGTTGAAATTTATCATGAAATTTGAAAAACTTGGAAGTAGGGATTCTAGTATCAAGTGAACACTTAATTGATGATACAATACAAAAACCCAATTTCTTTCATTTTTTTTAATGAGACCTATCATCTTCAGTACATGAGTAGATGCTGAAGCCCCTATTGCTATCTTGCAATGAGAAAGTTTGTGCGAAATGTCAATTCTCTCATTCCTAGATCTTTTGTGATACAATACCTACAAATGATGAACCATCGTAAAAGTATTAATATCTTTATTATGTTTTGCAGCTTAGGACTCATGCAACTTAAGACTCATGGATGCCAGCATGACACAACATACAATTTCTAATATGCACTCTTGATTGCTTTATCAACATCATCAGCGGGCTCCACAGGAATGTAGTTCTCAAGGACATAAAACAACTTCTTATACCTAGAAAAATTCTTAGATTTTGAACCCAATCCATGAAATTTGTGCCAATGGGCTTGTTGTCAAATATAATATCACATGGATTCATGTTATTATTCATTTTCTACAACATGAAAATAAAGACAAAATAATAATTCATTTTTATGCAATAAGCAAAACAAAAATAAAAACTATATATGAACATAAAATAAATTTTGGTTTTGCTCCTACTACTTTGTCCAAATCAATATTACCCATAATTAATTCAAGAATTTTTATAAAATTCTTATGGGCTAGAATCCTATTTCGATTATTTTTAATCTTGAATTAGCTCAACAAATCAAAAATAATTTTAACAAGTAATATTGCCAGTTATAACTTCTGTAATTCCTAGTTAGTGAAGCTATCAATTATTGATATACATCACATATGTCCCCTAACTTTTTGCCTCAAAGACATTTAATCTTGAATTAGTTCAATAAGTATCGAGCCTTATGTTAAATCATACCAATTATTTAAAGATCTTATCTCATAGTAGAAACACATTCTTTATAGAACAATCTTGAGTTAGGTCAATAAGTTGCCCTAATAAGAATGGTTTAAACTATAATAATAGAAGGCACTATTATGATTTAATATTTTATTGAGGATAAATCATAAGCTTATAATTCACATATATCATATATGACAACATATATTTGGTCAAATTGATCATACCATATGCAATTAAACAAATTGTTATCATTTTATCAAATATAAGTCACATATAACATAGTAATCAAATAAATGAATATATAAATTACCAGTCATGAAACTATATCTATACTAATTATAATCATATAATAATTTAATTCAATCATTTGAGAAGTTTTTGAGTTAAAAATAGTTAAACAAAATTATTGAGCCAGCTAACAAAAAGAGATAGAAAAATAGGGTCTAGCAAATTTTTTTTTTTTAGGGTCTAGCAGAATTTCTTTTTTGTTTGGTTTAGAATGTTGCTCAAAGATGTGGTTTTTGGCCAGGGTTTCCAAGCCAAAATTGCATGCGGTCACAACCCTTCTCCCTCAAAATTTTGTTTTCTTCTGTGGCAGCTTCTGCCAGAACCTTTTCCATCTAGCTAGACAAACTCTAGCTAGTTGCTGTCTTCTGCCACCAGAATGGTTCTGGTCATCAATTAGAACCATTCTAGTTATGTGGCTTCTTCTTCGATTAGGCGGCCAACCTTTTTTAGTCACAACTAGCCCCCTTTTACTGCAGTTGCAGCTAGAAATTTTCTAGCATGCATGACCAAATGAGCTCTAGTCGCATGTCGCCGACGATGTTGGCAGCTATGTTGGCTGTCGACGAAGAAGTATTCTATTGGAAATTATTCTTGACCAGCTTGGTTTTGCTCTGGCCATAACCAGAACTTTTTTGACACACACGCGGTTGGATGCATTTTTGTCGCATGCTGCCAACTATGCTGGTAGCCATTTTAGCTATCAGTCTTGCCTAGAAAAATTTTTTTTCTATAATTTTTCGGTCGGAAATTGTTCCCTACAGTCAATATGTCTGCCTAGAACAATTCCTAGCAACAAAATTCCAACTTGAAATTTCTTTCATTGTACAGTTTCCAAAGAAAAGTCTTCTAGATAACAAAATTTTCAGTCGATCTCTCTTCATGCAACAAATAGTATAAATATTTTGTATAAGATTTTCAAAATATAACTTCTTAAATTCATCATCAAAATCACATATACATATAAATAATCATTCATGATGGTATGTTAAATATAGAAAAATCATAACACGTTGATTGAATACCAGTGCAAGGGAATTAACATATCAATAACAATATTGAAGTAGCAAAATTTCAAAAATTTATTCCAATCCATGATCTTTTGATCATTTATATAGAACAAGAACACACTTTTTGGGGATGTTGCTAGTTGTCACGCTCCAAAAAAAGGGTCCGGTCCAGTGAACTTTTTTGAAAAGAAAGTTTTGGAAAAATCGTGCATGTGTAAAAAAAAAAGTCAGATTTTTAGTAAAAAAGTGTATTTTTGGAGAAAATGGTATTTTGAAAAACAAAAGAAGACCGAGGCTAAAAAATGCGATAGTTTTGGCCAAATAGTTAGAAAAAGGGTTTTTTTATTAAAAAATAGAGTCGCCATTGGTATTAAGTTAAGGTGTACCAAGTCACCCGAAAAATCATTTAGCAAAACAAAATAAAATTTTAGAAAAATATTTGAAAATTCTTGTCCTACTTCGGTCTACGAAAAAAATAGGAGAAAACGGTCCTGGAGTCATATTTGAAGAAAGGGAAGGAAAATGCTCGCACCTAAGGTACTCTTTCTACCTAGCCGAGACTAGTTGCGAGGTTTAATCAAATTTTTCTAAAGTAACCCTAAACTCTATCGCATTTAGATGTATCTAATTGGAAGCAAGTCCTAACCCTAGAGTGGGTATTGGGATGATCGGAATATCCCGTTGAGGCTTGATCGAGATTATCACATTAATTGTAAAACTTGAGGCGAGATCTCGAGGGAGTCATGAGTGTGAATGTAGAATGGGATGCAAAAAGAAGGGGAAATAGTAATATAGATAGTAAGTGATCAAAGAAAGTGGATATGCAATATAATGGGTACGAGGAGCTAAGAAACTTGTGACTGATTGTTTCTTACTCACGGAGGGGGAAACGACATGTTACACCATTGCTTCCCACGTAAGGAGGTGACTACTTTTAGTCGAAGCACACAAATGACCTAAAATTAAGTGAAATGTACTCTAAATGCCATCCATCCAACATATGTAAAAATAAACACTAATAATAATGATGATGATGATGATGATGATGATGATGATGATATATGTAAAAACCATGCAAAATGAGAAAACCTAATAAAAAAGGAAAAGTGCGTGAAGTGAGAAAAAAAAGCATGCAAAGGGTGAAATAATGCAAAATAACCTAAGGGTCTAGCGTTGGACTGGCCCATTTTCTAAACGTTCTTCTCTAGTGTTGGACTAGCCGAGAAGTGATAAAAAGCCACAATTAGCATTGGACTAATGTGGTGACGTCACAAATTAAGCAGGAATAAAAGCATAATTGAAGTAAATAAACATATGGGAGCATATAAATCACATAGAAGCATATAACATGTAAACATGATATCTAGATGCAAAAGTCCTACTGAAAGCAATAAAACAAATAAGCACATAAGCATACAAAAGGCACATAGACCCTAACTATTACATCAAGTGGATTGAGCTACATTTTAAGGGGGAAAAAATAAAAATGGTCTATCTATTACACTTGCTATCTAAATACACAAATATTTTTTTAAATGTGAAAGGAAAGTAATCTAACTATTACATTAGCTAACTAATACAATAATCTTGCAAAAATAGTAACATCTAGCCATCTATTACATTTTTGCCAAATAATAAAATTCAAAACTAAATAGCACAAAGTAAATAAATACGCAAAAAAAAAGTATGTAAAATAAGAAGCACATGAAGAAAATGCATAAAAAAATCACTTAGAAGCACATTGGACCACGCAAGAAGAAATTAACGAGGAATAGGGGTACCTCTATTTGAAGACCCAGTACTAAATACTAAGAACATTAGCGTTAAAGGTACCACTATTTAATAAAATAAATCACAAAAGCATGAAAATTCTAACAAATTAGGAGTAAAATGCAAATTCTATTAAACTAAGGGCTTAAAAATCAAATTCAAACAAAACCTAGGGCCAAATAATAAATTCTAGTAAGCATGGGGGCACAATAAATTAAACTAGGTAAGGGGGAGGAAACACATAATTCCAACAGATATGGGTAAAATTGCAAACCATGGGACTTAATTGAAATAAAAGTAAAATTTGGGGGGGGGGGGGTTTAATATGTAATATGAATGGACCTAAATGCAAAAATTGAAAAATGCTCAAGACATAGTAAATAAAACCAAAAAATAAAGGCTAAGAACAAATAAATATCTATTACGATAAAGTGACAAAGCAAAATTAGACCACTAATTAACTAACTTAATTAGCCCAAAATGAATAATAATCAGTTAAATCAAACCAAAATTAAATAAGACAAATAAAAGGGAAACAAAACAAGATGCTCAATCAATTAACTATACGAACTTGATTAACTAGAAAAACTAATTGAATTAAACTAAATAAAAACAAATTAATTGAAGAACTAAAACAAACAATCAGACAAATTAAGACCCATTACTATAGAAAAATCCCACATTTCAAACAAAAATCCCTTAACCAATTAACTCAAATTAACCAAGATAATAAATAAAGATCCAAATTTTCCAAATTCGGTTTCTTTAAACCGAAACCATCTTCTAAGAGGATCAAACTCCTCACCTAAATCAAAATCCCAACTCCAGATTTGGCTCTCGTCTTCCCCAAGTCCCAATTTCCTTCTTTCACTCATTCACTCACTCTCTATTTTTCTCTTGTTTCTTTCCCTCTTTTCTCCCTTTTGATTCTCTCTTTATCTTTTGCTCTTTCACTCTTGTAATTTCTCCCTCTCTCTCGCTCTACCTGAAATCCCACTGCTCTTGTTCCTTTTCTCTCCATTTTCCAGCTCTCTACTCTTTTTCCCTACTTCTCTTTTTCTCTTTTCTCTTCTCACGCCTCCAGCTCTCGTTCTTTCTCTTTCTCTTCTCATCTCCTTTTTCTTTTCTTTCTCTCTGATCTTTCTAGTTCTCTCTCTCTACTCCTTCTCGTCTTCTCTCTTTCTGTCACTCTCTCTCGTTCTCCAATTGTCCTCTCCAAAAAACCGAAAAATCCCCCAATTTCTAATTCACAATTTAACTCCCATATCTGTAATTACTCGAGAACTCAAAATTCATCCCTTCTTTATTCAGATTATATCACAATTCAAGCACAAGAACAAGCATCTGGTGACAAATGGGTTTACCTAGTTCGGGAGATAGAGGCTAGCTAACGATGGTGCTTCTAGTAACGATAGTGGGCTATTGCTGTCCTCATAGTGGTGCACATGATTGTTGCAAATGATTGGGATTGGCAATAGAGGGGGTAGTTGTGTGTAGCTTGGGAGGTGGTGGTCTTGGATCGGGGTTTTTTGGAAGTTGAATTCGGCAGTTTAGAGGAGGAGCTGTGGGCTGGTTGGTTGTGGTAGTTGTGAGCTAGTTGAGTGGGTTGATGAGTTTTGGGTGGGTCTGATGACTTGGAATGGTGGTATTAGCAACATAGGAAGAGAGGACGGAGGCTGACTGGTGATTTTTCTGATGGCAATTGGGATAGTTTCAAGGGTAGTGGTGAACAGATGAATTAGGATCATTTGCAGGTGGCTATTGGTTTAAATGGCTAGTAGAGGGAAGGTGGAGAATGGTAGTGAAAGCAGTAGTTTGAGGGCTGCAATTGGATGCGTGTACGGTGGGTGATAACCGTTTTGATTGGGGTTGGCTTGGAAAGGTGTTGGTACAGATAGTGGAGTTGCTGGTGGTTTAGTTGCTGGTTGCTTTTCTGTGGACCTTATCTGCTTGGGTTTTTTGGATTATGGGTGATTTTGTAGAGGCCTGGATGACTGATTTTGGCTGAGAGGCGATAGAGATATTAGTGGTTCAAGGGATTGCGTGGTGATTTTGTGATTACAATTGCAGGTGAAAGAATTGGTGAAATGGGGCTGATAACGATGCTGTGATGTTTTTTCTGCTTGTTTGGGGGCTGCAGGTGATTGTTAGATGTTGATTTTGCCTTGACTATTTGGGTTGTTGTTGAGAGGTAGAGAAAACTTATTTGTGGGATGGTAATGATAAGGACAGAGTGGTAGTGGTGGTGACTTTGTATGGTGAAGATAGCGATAAGGTGACTGACTAGGTGGTTCGGTAGTGAGGCATGGAGCTAGAATTGAGTGGTGAATCAAGTGGCTAATTGGTGGGCTTTTGAACTGGTGGATGTTTGTAGTGGTTCGCTGTTGATTTGGGTGGTAATTGGAGGCATTTTGGATGGTTGGTGTTACTGACTGTGGGTGGCTTTGTGGTGGTGATAGGCCAAAGGTAGAAAACGTAGTTCTGGGGCCTGATTCTTGTTAATACAATCGAAAGCGTGCTTTCTTTTTGGTGTAATTAATGGCTGGAACTTGTGATCTGTACGTGATATGTGTGTACCAGTGTGTATATGTGTGTGCGTCACTGTGTATAAATTATGACTGTGAATGCATGAGTGTGTGTTTGGTGTGTGTGATTGGAATGTGAAATTGTGTGTGAACGTGTGAAGTGTATGAAATTGTGTGAAGTTGTGTGTGAGCAGTCGTGTGTGAATTGTGTGTGAGAGGTGACAGTGTGTGTAGTGTGTGAGAGAGAAGCTAAAGTGTGTTTGTGTGTGTGTGTGAAATGGGGGAATGGTTGTGTGAACTGTGTGTGAAGTAGTGTGTGTTCTTGGTGTGGTGTGTGTTTTGAGTGCGTGTTCTTGGTGTGTGGTGTGTGTTTGTATGAAGATGAACTAATTGCTTTGTATGTGTTCTTGGTATTTTTGGTAAAAGGTTGAAAATGTACTAAAAATGTAGTGCATGTTGTTAGTGTTCTTTGTGAAAGGTTGAAGATGTACTAAAAATGTAATGTGTGTTCTTGGGGTAGTACATGTAGTGTAAAAAAAAAATAAAAAATCTCTCCAAGCTTTTCTTTTTTTCTCTTTCCTTATTCAATCCCAGATAGGTTATTTATAATGTAAGAAAGTCTTATCCTCCCAGAAATGAGAAAATGACTAAAATGCCTGTCGCGTCCCGAAATAATGCACGGTGGGGTTATTGACTGTAGCGCCCCAAAAAGGTGGTCTAGTTTAGTGACCCTTTGCGAATAGATAGGTTTTCGAAAAAAACCGCGCGCGCGTGTGAGAAAAAATTGAGTTTTTGGTGAAAGAGTGTTTATTTAGAAAAAATGGTATTTTAAAAAACAAAAGAGAACCGGGACAAAAAATGCGATAATTTTGGCCAACTGATTTTGAAAAAGGGTTTTATTTTAGAAAAAATGGGGTCGCCATTTGGTATTGAGTTAGGGTGTACCAAGTCACCCGAAAAATCATTTAACAAATCAAAAAATAAAATTTTGGAAAAACATTTAAAAACCCTTTTCGACTCCGGTCTACGAAAAAACAAAAGAAAAATGTCCGGAAGTCACATTTGAAGAAAGGAAAGGTAAAGGCTCGCGCCTAAGGCATCCTTTCAACCTATCCGAAACTAGTTGGGAGGTTTAATCAAATTTTTCTAAATTAACCCTAAACTCTATCGTATTTGAATGTATCTAAATAAATGCAAATCCTAAATCTAAATGTGGTATCGAGAGGGTCAAAATGTTCCATCGAGACTTGGTCGAAATTATCGTATTAATTGTGAAACTCGAGTCAAGACTTCGAGGGAGTCACGAGTGTATATGCAAAACGAAATGCTAACGGGAAAGAAAAATACTATGGATAATAAGTGTCAAAGAGAGTGAGAATGTAACAAAATGGGTATGGGGACTATTAATTCG
>JAMWEH010000995.1:0-25016 GCA_024721245.1 Mitragyna speciosa
TTATTATTTCGTAAAAGAAATAACTCACCCAAAAATTACATTTACTAATATGTGTGTGTCTATATAGCTGGCTATATACAGTCGGGATACTCAGTGCCAAAAATTTCATTACCAATTCAGTATCAATCACAATAAACTGGCACCTTGCGTTCACATTATCTAAACTTCAAACCTTCATAATAAGTATTAAAGTGTGAACACAAGGTGTCACTTTATTATGATTAGCACTGGAGTTTTTAGCATTGAGGATCCCAACAGGGCTATATAGAGATATATTGCGAGGCCAATAAAAGGATATGAAAATATGCATGGTATCTAGGTGAGTAACTTATTGAAAACTATACATTTAATAATTTAAATAACTATATCAGAAATTTAAAGTAGCATATGTGAATTGATAGTCCATACATTTGTTCCATCACTACAAAATCCCTAAATCTGCTTTCCAGGAAAGCACTTGCATAGGAACTTATCATCAAGTTAGGCTAAAAAATTATTAAAATCTATTTGCGAAGGTGTATGTGTAAATTTGATTATATAGTTTTAAGTATAATTCTATGGTGCACAGAATAAGTTTGAATATATAGTTTAATTATATTTTTTATTATATACGACAATTTTATCATTGTATATTGCAATCATTAATAATGTTTTAAATATAATATCCTGTTTTACTTGTTTAAATTTTAATCTAAAATAAAATATTGTTTTTACTCTGCATACATGTCAATATTATTCTAGAAATCTAAATTCCTGAATACATTCCTGGGCAGCACTTGATCAATTGCTGGAATAGTTGGGATATCTTTTAGAGGTCACTGGACGAGACCCGAAGCTCGCTTGAAGCCATTTGTGCCAATGTCTAGGATCACAAACAGAAAATCTCTGTGTATATTCAATCCCTTTAAATTGATTGGGAGATTCAATTTGAGACCATGTTCACGATAGAAGAAGATTTATCTATGTTATGCATGGTGACAAGTTTTACTTGCTAAGTAACTACCACCGCATCTTATCATGGGATGTTGAACAGTACTTTTTAGGTTGCTAGGATACCGAATCAAGAGAAACTTTCCATCACCAGCATGTATCTTACAAACTAGGCTGGATGACATGCTGGCTGATGCATTTCCTACCAAAATTGAGACACTGGAGGCCCTCAAAGAAGAGCTTAACAGGCAATTCCTTGCCAGTATATTTCATGGCTTACAAGAAATGCCTTGGGAAGACTTAAGCACGTAGGAACTTTACAAGAATATGTGAAGAAATTTTTAATGTTGGACGTCCGTGACATGTCCGAGGAAGGCAAACTGGACAACTTTATGCCTAGTTGCAGACTTTGGAACCAAAGGAACAGGCAAGGTATCTAGAATTTGTCCCAAAGCATTGCTTCAGCGGACTATTGGTAGACATCAATGCAACCAAGCAATGGTCGTGAAGAAAGACAAAAAGAAACACAAGGATTCGAAAGCTAGGAAGAATAAAAAGGAATAAAGAAAGCCACCGCCATAGAAGTGAAGTCCACGAAGTCCTTTGCATCGGTAAACAAGTTCCAATTATAAAAATAGATGGCTGTTTCGGCGGAATAAACTTTACTTGCTATGGAACTATCTAAAAAGTAAAGAAACTACCAAGGCTTTGGTGGCTGAGTCTGATAGTAGCCGAAATCTTGATGCTCCTATCTGAATTCTTTACAACTTGTAAGTGCTACAACTACTCAAAAAACTCATTTGCCTAGTGATGGGTTAATGTATGTGCAGAGACAATCGTGAAGGAGTGCAAGTGATGGCTATAGTGGGCACAAAAATGTTTGTGGGTTGAACATTGAGTTGAAGAAGCATAATTATAGAATTAAGGCTATGAATTTAGAGGTAAAGCCGATGGTTGGCCTTGCGAGTGTGGATATGAAAATCGAGTTATGAAGAAGAATATGTAACTTGATGATTGTGTCCCCAGTTGACTATGACCTGATTTTGGTGAAAGAGTTTATGACCCTCAACAAATCATTTTAGTCCCACATTTGAATAAAACAATGATTGCTAATGAGAAATATCCCACATATCGTCCATGTCATGGGGAGCAGATAGACAAGCAAAGGTAGAATCTAGCAAATGCACTGCTATGGTGTCCAATAATACAAATTGAGTCCAGATAGAAACAAAATGAGATGACCTATCTGGCTGCCTTAGTTGAGATCAAAATTGGCATGCTCTGAAAGGCACTAGATCCGGTGGCCAACATGTTGGAGGAGTTTTTCGACCTTGTACCAATGGAGTTGTTGAAGAAATTGCCCTCTAGACATGGGGTGAATCACAAAATTAAGTTGATCCCAAGAGCAAAGCCGCTGCTCAAGCCCCATACTCAATGTTCCCCATGGAGTCGATCGAGTTGAGATAAAAGGTCGATGACTTGCCAAATAACGAGCTAATCAAGCCGTCTAAAGCCCCATATGGAGCCCCTGCATTGTTTCAAAAGAAGGTAGACGAGTCCATACGCTTTTTTGCAGTCCAATGAACCTCGAACAAAATAACCGTAAAAAGTGAGTATTTGGCTCCCAACCCGTATGACATGTTAGACAAGTTGGTTTGTGCTTGGTTATACAACAAGTTCACTTGATATTAGTTTATTGGAAAGTCTAGATACGTGAAGCTACGATGAAAAGACAACGATGATAACTTAGTATGGACTGTTAGAGTTTTTGGTCATATGCCGTCAGGCTTGATGAATGTCCCTGTTACATTTTGTAATCTTATGAATGATGTATTTTATGACTTTCTAGATACGTTTGTTTTTGTGTGTCTAAATGATATTCTAAGTCCTTAGAAGGCCACACATTTGAGGGCCATATTCCAAAAACTAAGGAAATATTAGCTATATGTAAAGAAAGAAAAGTGCGAGTTTTGTAGGAATAGACGTGTTGCAGAATGAGCATTTCCAAACCTAAAAAAGTTGAACTGTTCGTGGATTGACCAGCTCCAACAACAACCCCAGATTGCAGTCATTCCTTAAGGTGGCAAACTATTATCTGAAATTCATCAAAGACACTCAAAAATAGTGGCTTGGTCGATAGATTTGCTTGAGAAAGAACAATCATTGGATTGGAATACAAGCTGTGAGACGGCCTTTAGAATACTTAAAAAAAAAGGCCATTGCGTCATACCCATGTTACAGCTCCCTCATTTTATTATACCGTTCGAGGTACACATTCATCCTTTTAATCGTGCTATTCGTGATATGCTAGTCCAGGATAAACACCTGGTGGCGCTTGAAAGCTGGAAGATGAAGGACCCTGAATAACATTATGACAGCCATAAGAAGGAAATAATAGCGGTTATACATTCTCTTGAAAATATAGAAACACTATTTGCTTAGATCTAAATTCTTCATGGTTATGGACGATGTTGCAAACACGTACTTTGACTCGAAAGAAGTTGACCCAGGAACAGATTTGCTGGCAAGAGTACTGGGCCAAGTTTGATTTAGAGTGGCTACACTGGACCAACTATGAGAATGCTGTTAGTTATGGCTTGCTCGGAAAACAAGTAGGGGAGCACAATGCAATTTACCTCTCCCAATGTACCTAAAAATGCTTAATTCTTTTCCTCCACTACCACAACTGCCGCCCCCAATCTCTATTCCCCGCATCTTCTCTAATCCCTAAACCAACTATCTGGAGTGCTTTCTTGCACCTTAAAGAACCGAAACTCCTATAGACTAACTTTTAAGTACATGTCGAACCCTTTTTTACTTGAAAACTATTTTCTCCTGTAACTGTGACTTGTGATCATTATCCAATACAAGTCGGTGATAATCATCCAATATATCAGTTGTATGGTCTGTATCTTGGCCAATTACAGAGTAAAAGGAAATTTCAACTTCATCATCCTCCATCTCTGACTCGAAATTAGGTTCTTCACCCTCTGTTCCAATCTTCATATATCATGAATTCATGAACTAGACCAATACTAACATTTTCATTCACACTGGGTTCGTCCCAAAGCACATTGAGGGACATACAAAAGTCGATATCCCTCTCACTAGAATGACTATGCCAGCAATTTTGGTTGTTAGGAACTTCATCCAATACATGGGCCAGGAATATATAGGCCATTTGGCTAGCTATATGATGCTCATTCAGTATGCTTTTCGTTCGAGAAATGGCTTGTACTAGCGATATAATCGTTTTCAAGAAATGTGATATAATGTAGCCAATCATCATCAATATCCGAATTTTTCTCAAATGGACCAGATCTACAAACTCCATCAGTAAATCAGACAATGGGGAAAGAGCCAACAAGACTTAATGTGGCTCTAATCTTCACCGCCGAGTCCATGGACCCGTAAGATTCACCAAACCTTGTTGGCTCTTTATCCACTACGGAGTTTACGAATGGGGACCATGAACCCGGTCTAGCATAGAGTTGTCTCTCAATATCCCCCACTATTCACAGAGAACATAGTGCAAGGCTGTTTAATGGTATCGGTTATAACTGTTTACTTTTTGACCAAACTACTTGAATTTAAACAAGGATATTGTTTTATACACATTTTTATTACACAACGGATGAAAAGTTCTTCAGAATGGATAGCACATCTTGCAAATTATTATTATCCCTAACTAGAAATAGATACATGTCGCGCCCCATTTTTTCGAAAAAGGAAAATAATAAAGTAATGATATAGTGAGTCGGAAAAAGGAAAAGGAAGTGTTAAATGTGGTTGTGTTTATTGGAAAAAGAAGCGTGTAAATTTTGTAAAAAATAATTTTTAGAAAATACTTTGTAAAAGATAATTCGATAAAAACGCGACAAATAAACGCTTTATTTTAAAAAATAAAAGAAAAAGGGCCTAAAATAGGACTTTGAAAATGCGACGGTTTTTGGGCCCGAAAATAAAGTCTAAAAAGGGTTTTTATTAAAAAGGGAGTCGCCACTTGGTATTAAGTTTTGGTGTGCCAAGTCACCCGAAAATATTTTATAAAAGGTAAGAAAATCAAAAATGATTTATTTAAAGAAATGGTTTTTGGAAAAAATAAGGAAAAACAAGAAAACCCTTTTAGATGACTCCAGGTCTTTGAAAAACAAGAGAAAAAGGTTCGAGAGTCACAGTTGAAGAAAGGGAAGGCAAAGGCTCGCGCTTAAGGCACCCTTTCAACCTTGCCGAAACTAGTTGCGAGGTTTAGTCTAAATTTTCCTAATATAACCCTAAGATTTTATCACATTTGGATGCAACTATATGAATGCAAATCTAGTCCTAAAATGAATATCGTTAAGGGACAAAATGTTCCATTGAGGTTTAGTCGGAATTATCCCATTAATTGCGAAACCCGAACGTAGACCTCGACGGAGTCACGAGTATAGGTGCAAAAATGGAGTGCAAAAGAAAGAAAGAAAATAGTAGTATATATAATAAGTGAACAAAGAAAGTGGGGATGCAACATAACGGGTACGGGAAACTAATGGACTCATAACTAACTATTCCTACTCACGGAGGGGGAACGACATGTACGCCATCGCTTCCCACGTGAGTAGATGACTGTTTCTTAGTCAAAAATCACACAAATGACCTAAAATTCTATGTGTAGTGGAATCTAAAATGTTATGCACTAAATAGATGTTAAAATAGGTAATAAGTGATAAAGTATATATAAAAATCATACAAAAATGGAAAAGGCCTAAAAAGAAAAAATGTACGTGAAATGGAATGCATACGCGAGAAATGATTCTAATACTAAGATGACCTAAAGGCCTAGCATTGGACTAACCTATTTTTTAAAAATTCTCCGCTAGCGTTGGACTAGCGAAGAAACCGAAATTAACCACAACTAGCGTTGGACTAGTGTGGCGACGATACACATATATAATAGTAAAGCAAGTAAATAAATAAAACATAGATTGAAGCAATAATCACATAAAAGCACATAATAGCACATAGGAGCACATAACACATAAGCATGATATTCTAGATGCAAAGTCCTAAAGAAAAGCAAATAAAAAACATAAGCACATAGCACATATAGCACACAAAATCCTAACTATTACACCGGGAAAGCCTAACTACAATCTAAAAAATAAAATAAAAGGTAACCTATTTAGCCTATCTATTACATTTTCTATCTAAAATACATAAGATTTTTATTAAATAGATAACACATAAACTATCTATTACATTAACTATCTAAATACAAAATTCTTGCTAAATAGAATATTACCTATCTATTACATTTTTTTGAATAATCAAAAATTAAATTCGAGTAAATAATATGACATAAATAAATAAACACTCACATATGAATAAAAATTATAAGCACAAAGATACATGGAAACACATAGAAAAACACATTGGAGCACGTAAGAGCACATAAAGAAAAATAAAAGGATAATAGAGGTACCTCTCATTCGTAAACCCGGTACAAATTGCTAAGAAAATCAACAAACACGTCAAGGTACCACTATTTAAATAAATAAAATAAAATAAAATAAAGTAATTAAATAATTTTTTAGCTTAATCACTATAAACATGTTGCAATAATTTAAAACAATTATAGCAATAATAAACAAGAATTAAAGAAAAATAATGACTAAATATTTAGGAAGAAAAATAAAAAGTATTTAAGTAAAATAAATAAATAAATAAATAAGAAAACAAAAAATAATAAAATAAAATACAATAATACATGATTAAGTTTTTTTTTTAACACACAAATAAAAATTACCAAAATAACTAAAAGAGAAATAGAGAAACTAATTTGAGCATTAATTGGGTAAAAGACTAAATTTTGGAATATTAAAATAAAAATAAAATATGAAAAGAAAAACAATTAAGGAAAACTTAATGATTAAAAAAAATTTTTTTTTAAAGAATAACAAAAAATCCTAAGGCTTTGGGTTACAAGTGGACATTTAGGCAACATTTTTAGAGTAAAAATGTAATTCATAACAAACTAAATGGTGAAATTACAATTTTTAAACTCTAATTAAGGTAGTGACATGATTTGCAACAAATTTAAAGGGTTAAAACATAAATTCCAGCAAGTATAATGCCAAAAATGAAAATTTCCAGCAATATTTAAGGCCCAGAATATAATTTCAGCAAAATCATTAAATAATACATAATTTACAGCAAACATTTAAAAGCAAAAATTTAAGTTCTAGCTACTTGGGGAGCAAAAATATAAATTCCTAGCAACAATAGGGGACAATAAAGTACTTTCAGCAGAAATATAATGACGAAATGAAATTCCAGCAAGGTTTGGGGGCAAAAAATGCAAAATCCCAGCAATGTGAGGGACCAAATTGCAAATTCCAGCCACATTCAAAGACTAAAATGGAATTCCAGCAACATTTTATGGCAAAGATAGAATTTCCAGCAACGTTGGGGTGACAAAAATAAAATTTCAGCAAGTTAAAATATGAAAAATACAATTTCCAACAAGTTTTAAAACCAAATTGCAATTTTAAGCAATATTCAAGGTTCAATTTGTAAATTATAGTCACATTAAACACCAATTTGTAATATCCAACAATAATAGGGAGTAAAACGAAATTTTTAGAAATATTTAAGGGTAAAAATTACAATTTTAAAAAAGTATAGGGGTCACAATATAATTTTATAAAAAATATAAGGGGTCAAAATGAAAAATTGAAAAATGTAGGGGCCAAAATTATAATTATATAAAAGTCAGGGGACCTAAATGCAATTAATTGGGACCTAATCGAAAAGAAAATAAAATTATGGGGGTAAATCTACAATAAACAGAAACTTAAATGCACAAATTATAAATTTTCAGGGCCACAGTGACATTAATGAAAGTATAAGGACTATAAAATAAATACCTATTATTAATTAGAAATAAATTACGAAAACTAACCTAATCAAAACGACGTAGTTTTGAGTGAAATTACGTCAAAACAACGTAAGTTTCACTAAAACTCTTTTTTTTTTTTTTTTACTTTTCCAGATTTTTCTTTTTTTTTTCTCTTTTTCTTTTCTTTTTCCTTCTCTCCTTTCTTCTTTCTTTCTTTTCTCTCTTCTTCCCTTTTCTTCTTCCCTTCTCCCCGATTCTGTTCTCCTTTCCTCCCGGTTCTATTCTCTCCCCTTTCTCTCGATCTCACTTTCTCTCTCTCGTCGGAAATCTCTCTCTCGTCGGAAATCTCTCTCTCTCTCTCTCTCTCTCTCTCTCTACCCGGAAATCCCTCTCTCTCTCTCTCTCTCTCTCTCTCTCTCTCTCTTTCTCTCTTCTACTCGGAAATCCCCCCTCCTCGATTCTCTCTCTCGGATCCTCTATCTCAAATCCCCCCCCCCCAAAATCAATTAATAAATAGACCACCAATCATTAGGCATACAAAATTTATGCAAATTAACTACAAGAGGAACTGGGGAGGAGGATTTGCTTACCTTATTTGGGAAAATATGGAGGGAGAGGTGGTGGTGGGTTGGTGGCATCACTGGTGGATTGAATCCATGAGTGGCTTGGGGCTGTTGGTTGGTGGAGCTGTTTGTGGGGTGTTCGGTGGTGACTGGTGGTGCGGTGGTGGTGCTCCAGTCGGTTGTTGTTGTTGTTGTTGTTGTTTTTTTCTCTTTTTTTTTTTTTTAAATTTGTGCAAGTGTGTGTATATGTGTTTTGCAGGGGCGTATATGGTGTGCAATTGTGTGTATAAGTGTGATTGTGCAGGTGTATGTGTGTGCTGGAATTGGGTGCGTGATTTGCAGGTGTACGTGTGTGTGAAATCCGTGTGTGTCTGTGTGTGTGAATTTGTGTGTGCTTTGTGGAATGAATATGCAGGAGAGTGTTTGTGTGAGTTGCAAGTCTGAATTGAGTGCAGGGAAGTGAGTCGTGAGAATTGTGAGGGAAAATGCAGGTGTGTGTTTGAATGCTTGTGCAATGTGTGTGCTTGGGAGAGTGCCGAAAGAGAGGGATACAAAATGTGTGTGTGGGTGTGTGTTTTGGGTTCTGTGAGTGCGTGAATTGTGAGGTGAATGTGCAAGTGTGTGATGAAGATGCAGGGGAGGGGCCGAGAGGAAGAGAATGGAAGAGTGTGTGCAATCTGTGTCTGAGAGTGAATGTGAGTTTTTGTGTTGCAGAGAGGGAGTGATCTGTGTGTGTTTGTGCTGCTGTGTTTGTGTGCAGGGGAAGTGGAGGCAGAGGGAGTGAGGGAAATGCAGGTGAAGTGAGTGTGGCGTGTGCTGTCTGTGAGAGTGATGATGTGCTGCAATGAGGGAGCCGAGAGAAGGAAGAAGGGGAGTGAATGTGTGTGTGTTTGTGAGGGAGGGAATTTTGTGAAAACAAATTGAGTAAAAAATCCCTGAAAATCTGGTGAAAAGTGAGTGCAAATAGAGGGTGTGATGTGATTAAACAAAGGGTGGTTGGGTGATTGTGTCTGGGAAACCATGGGCAGCAGCCATGGTAGGGTAATAACAGCAGTAGGAGCAGCAGCGTTGCTGCTGCTTTTGTCTTCTTTCTTTTTTTTTTTTTTTTTTGAAGTGGTGAAAGAGAGAAATTCAAATAAATACAAGAAATTTTTTTTTTTGAAAATATCAAAATTGTTACAAAAAATCCATAAATATATAAAATACACATATAAATTTTTTTGCACATGAAAATTCTAATAATTAAAAAAATACATTGGAAGAAGCGCCGTATGTTACGAAAATTATGAAATAATACATAAATACTTTTAAAAATCATAAAAATTCTACAGTAAATCTATCATTACACAAAATACATATAATAAAAATTTCATTCAGAAATTTTAACATTACTACATTTTTGGAAAATGTGCCCTTATTAGGCAAAAGAAGAAAAATTAAATAAATACCAAACATCCTTTAAAAATCATGAAATTTTTACAAAAAATTTATGAATATACAAAATGCACATACATAATTTTTCCCTTGAAAATTCTAGTAAAAAGAGTGTATTGAAAAACGTGCCATTAAGTTTAAAATACTAAAATTTTAAATAAATAACAAATGACTCCCAAAAATCATTAAAATTAAAAATAATGACAAAAATAGCAAAATTATGTATTTAGGAAATAAAATAAAGTAAAATAATATTTACGTAGTGAAATTACTATTTTGCCCCTAATGTGATGAATTAGTCATTATATGCACGAAAATTGTAATCGACTCCCGAAAATAAAAAAATAAAAAAAGTAGCGCACACATATATTCACGAGAGGTGCGTCAAAATTTGGTGTCTACAATACATATAATTGATTGTGCAACAGTAGACAGAGTATTGACACGCCACTTTCAACTTCAACTGATTACTATCTGTCTCAATAATTTGATATGGTAGTTAAATTAACTGAATCAAATTTGTTTTCCGATCAACTAAAATGAAACATTTATAACTTACATCATATTGGGAACTACTGGAACCTTTACTACTTCTTTGTCCCGATAAGACTACAAGGCTTGCACAGTTGTCATCCATTGACAAGGAATTCTACAAGATTGTTAAAGAACCAATTTTCTTAGTTTTAAACGATGATTCGATGAAAATATTCCAACACGTTGCAGTCAAGTCAAGAACCCTCTCATCTATAAATTTTTAAAACTTTTTGACTAAATATGAATATCAAAAGTAGTTTTTATGCTACACTCTTGTCACACGTCAAGTTTCTCGTAAGTTTAAATGATGTAAAAGTATATTTCTAGGTGGCTAATATCTCATACAACTAAATTTGTACATGTATAATAAACTTACATAGCAACTAAAAATCACCACCAAATTACATAGAAAATATCATTAAATAAATAACTTTAATGTGTAAAATTTGGATTATCAACACAAGCTACTTTGAATTTTTCAATCACTGAAATTTTTTGCATGCCTAATAAACTTATGTAGCCACTAAAAATTGCCACTAGAAAACATATAGGTGATCACCAATTCAAAATGAAATCAACTAACCTATAAATTTTGAATTATCTACGCAAATACTTAGAACTTTTCTCGTGCGATTAATAGGCAAAATTTTTGTTATAGAATTTTACGATTACTTTTACATTGTCAAGACCCAAATATTTTTACAGCAACACCATGACTTCACAATTCTGTTTCATCCATCCAAAAATTTCAACAAAATATATGTCATCAAATTATCAATAAATCATAAAAGGTAAAAACTAGTGCTATAGAATTTCACTCACATTTTTTATATTTCAATGTCCAAATATTTTCACAATAACATCACCAACATCACAATTGAATTTTGTCCATTCAATAATTTTGACAAAATATATCTCATGAATTTATTAAATAAATAAAAAACGAAGGCTTTGACATGTAATACATGCACTTGGATGACAACGGAGACCAATCAGCCGCTCGTGCGGCATCCATTAACCTCAAGTCAATTCAGACTCCGGTGATGGCGATCGATGTTGTCGGACAACACACAAAAACAAAACTGGTTTTCAAAATAATTGAAGATTAGGCCTTAAATTTCTAGACAATAGATAGAGACCAACAAGAACATATTTGACCTTAAATTTCTAGACAACAGAAAGAGACCAACAAGAACAGATAATATAGGATGAATTTAGCAATTTTTTCATCCCAAGAATGCTGACAAGTTCTTCTTCCTGAAAACATGACTAAGTATCTTTCTGCTCAGCCGAGACGTTTATGTCCTCTTTAGAAAAAAAAATTTTTTTGCTTGAATTCAAGGTTTAGAATCTCGACTTCATCAAATCTGACACTTTTTTTTTTTTTTTTTTGGCTCAGCCGAGACGTTTATGTCTCCTTTTTTTTTCAAAAAAAAAAAAAAACTTTGTTTGAATTCAAGATTTAGAATCTCAACAGGAAAAGAAAAAAAAAACTTTGCTTGACTTCATTGAGTCAACTTGTCTCTATTATTAGTTGTTTTGCTTCTAATCGAATTTTCCAAAGACCTCACGAAAATAATGTTGTGTCGTCTAGTTTATACTGCATTCAAGATTTTCAATTTCGACTTTAACGTTTACACTGAATTCGAGATTGGAAAGCTCGAATTTAAAGTTGCATTTTCCAATCTCAATTTCATTAGTTTAGGAAACTGAATTAAAACATCAATATTTTCTTAATTTTGAATATCTTTATTGATGAATAAATAAATTACCCGCTAGTCCGGAGTGGAAAGAAAGGGACAATATTATTTGGCCTTTTTGTCCATGTGAAATTTATCTTGTGGTAGTCTTGTGACTTTCCCAAGCCAAAGAAATGACTCGGGATTGGGATTTAAGGCTAAATTAATCTATTTCAATTTTGTGAGGAGCATAAATAACATTTGAATATAAATACATCATTTGAAAAGTAAGGAATAAAAGAAATTGAAATGTGAGATATATTTGTTGCAATTTTTCTTTAATGTTTTTTTTTTTCAAATATAAACAAGTTGAGGTTGTATATTTAGCTGATGCCAGTTTAGAGCAATTGGATTTGTTGTGGTCGAGACTGAAATGGGTAAGAGGTTTGGCCGGTTGTCACGTAGCTGCATGTGGATTTGAGGAGCTTTTACGCTGGAGATAACTCAATCATCAAAGCTAGAGAAATGGGTTGCAGTGTTTTAAAACCTGGACCGGACCGGTCGATTCAACCGGTTGAATCGAAAACCGATCAGGTCTTCGGTCCGGTTCAGTGCAATTCACTGTGCATCTCAAGAACCGTAACGAATCGGATCAAACCGGCGAATCGAATTGAACCAGCGGACCGACGAACCGTCGGTTTTTGAATTTCAGCCTTTTCCCAAAAAATGTGCATTTCCAAGTTGGTGGGAGGTCTCAAGACCTCCCACCAACCATTCTCGCGTGCATGCCAGCAAGCCAACTAAGGCTTTGTTGTTTTTGTCTTCCAAACATTTAATTTATTCTTTCTTTTGTTTTTCTTTAATCACCTTAATAAAATTAATTGATTATTACATTTTTAGTTTCCTTATTTCCTTTATCAACCATGTTTGATAAAATTAACTCATTCTACTTTTTTAGTTTCCTTATTTTCATAAATCACATTTAATTAATTTAATTGATTCTTACTTTTTTTAGTTTCTTAGTTTTCTTTATTAATCATGTCTAATGAAATTAATTGATTATTACCTTTTTATCTTGGCATCCAAATTCATTATATTAAAGAAATCTTGGGTTTACTTTTACCAAAATCTCTCATATTAAGATTAGTCTTTTGATCTAAATTGTTTAATTATTCATTTTTATGCCTTAAGCATTCTCCTAATTGAAAGTTTAAATTGGTATTTTTGTAAGTCCTTCGTTTAGATTTTTGAATTATGGTTAATCATTATTCAATAATAAGCACATATTGAATCTTGAAAGTAAGAATGTAGAAAGTTATTTCTTTCATTGAACAAGATTGATTAAATTAAGAACCAATAAATAAATAGATATACTTGTAACTTTATCTTTGATACTACTATATAAAGTCAAATTGACTCATTCAAGACTCTGATATGTCAAAAATAAAATTTCTTTGGAAATAATACGTCTAAAGTTAAAGTCTGAAAATTGATTCTAAACAAAGTTTAGGCTCTTTTAAGAAATTCTAAGTCAAATTCGTGATTGATACAAATTTGATAGAAATTATCTCCCATTAGATATTGTACCATAAAATGTTAAAAACTAAAAAATTAAAAACTAAATAGATCTAAACTAATAGTAAGATAATCAAATTGAAATTTGAAAATCATTTTAGTATGCGAACTTACTTTAAAACATAGGGCAAAAGAAATTTTTTTACTTTGAAAATTATATTTACTCGAACCAATCTATATACAATGTTAATTGTATTATTTGGTATTAAAAATAAATTTAAAATTTACATTAAAAATTAAGTCTTGACAGTATTAAAAGAGTAGAGAATGTGAAAATAAGTGGCAAATGTGATTTAATAATTTAGAATATTCAAGACTATAATTTAAAATTTTAAAAATATAATAATGTACTTTAGTTGAAACCATCAAGCCTAACGTTGAGACTTCTTACCAAGGCTTCCAACGTTGAAACCATCAAGCCAACGTCCAAGTTGTTGCTTTTTATGTTGTAAATATTTTATTTATTCTTTCTTTATTTTTCCTTTAATCATTTTAATAAATTAATTGATTATTACATTTTTAGTTTCTTTATTTCCTTTTGATAAAATTAACTCGTTCTTACTTTTTTAGTTTCGTTATTTTCATTAATCACATTATTGAATTTAATTGATTCTTACTTTTTTTAGTTTCTTTTTTTTTAGTAATCATGTTTAATGAAATTAATTAATTCTTACCTTTTTATCTTGGTATCCAAATTCATTATGTTAAAGAAATCTTAGATTTACTTTAACCAAAATCTCTAATTTTAAGATTAGTCCCTTTATCTAAATTATTTAATTATTCATTTATATGCCTAAAACATTCTCCTAATTAAAAGTTTAAATTGGTATTTTTGTAAGGCATTTGTGTAAATTTTATAATTATAGTTAATCATTATTCAATAATAAGAACGTTGAGATCTTGAAAGTAAGTGGATCGAAAGTTATTTTCTTTATTAAAAAACTAAAAATCAGTTTCAGATTATTAAAATCATATTTTTCTATGCAATATATTGATTCCAATTATTATAACATCACATATCCATTTTTTCTTGACATACTAAAAGAAAATGTGTAGATTAAACAGAATTGATTAAATTAAAAACTCATAAGCAAATAGATTTATTTGTTAGTTTTATTTTTAAGACTATTGTACAAAGTCTAATTGACTCGCTCAATAATCCGATACGTCATAAATAAAATTTCTTTTGGAGAGAATACGTCTAAAGTTAAAACTTGAGAATTGATTTTAAATAAAGTTTAGGCTCTTTTAAGAAATTCTTGATTGGTATAAAATTATTACAAATTACCTCTCATTGGATGTTGTAACAAAAATCATAAAAAACTAAAAAATTTAAAAACTAAATAGATCTAAACTAATAGTAAGATAATCAAATTGAAATTTCCAAATCATTTGATATGCGAACCTACCTTTAAAAATAGGGCAAAAGAAATTTTTTTATTTTAAAAAATTACATTTACTCGAACTGCCCTATATATAAAGTTAATTGTATTATTTGGTATTAAAAATAAATTTGAATTTTATATTGAAAAATAAGTCTTGACGGTACTAAAAAAGTAGAAAATGTGAAAGCAAGCAACAAATATGATTTAATAATTTAAAATGTTCAAGATTGTAATTTAAAATATTTAAAATATAATAACATACTTTAATGGTAAATTTTATAGTTATTGTATTTTTTATACTTGTAATGCCATTTTTTTTGTTAATTTAATTGTTATAGACATAGAATATTTCATAAAAATTTACCAAATATAATAAATTCATTAACTTGTGAATTTGAATATAACAAATTTATTAATTTGTATATTTGAATATATTAAACAATTAATGGGTTGAATAATTCAACAGGGTTGTGTATATCAAGCATTTGTTTTATATTATACATTAAATTAAATTAAAAAAAAAAGAAAAATCATTGAACCCCGGTCCGACCTCTCCCTCTCCCTCCTCCGATTCATTGACCGGTCCGATTTTTAAAACATTGATGGGTTGTCTTCCGTAGTCCAGTTCAAAGTCTTACAACAGTTTAAACCTATCCGTTTGCGGATCTATGTTTGACTCTTCCGTAACATGCGCCACCTGAAAATGAGCCACATGGTAAATGTCTTTGTCTCCTTCGGTAAAAAAATAAAAATGCAAAGTCACCAGTACTCACACACACACCCACCCACCCCACCCCCCAACAACCAAAAAAAAAAAAAAAAAAGAAAAGAAGAAAAAAAAAAAGAAAAAAAAATACTTACGCTATAGAGTGTAGGGTGGGAGATTTATCAATTATACAGATGCCATAGAGTAATAGAATATGGGAGATTTATCATGACTTTTCAACATTTGAAAGGAAACATTGTACTACCGCATTATCGTATGTGTTGGTGCTCAGAGATGTTTAGTCTATAGTTTTTTTTTTTTTTTGTCGAATTATCATAGGGGAAGGGGCTATAGTGCTGTTAAAGTTTTGAGATCTCTCGTACCAAAGTTTATAAAGAGGGTAGTTATGGCAATTGAATAATATCCTTACAGTAGTCATTGCATTGTCAAGAAAGTACTCCTGATTGATCAGTGCGTGATTCCACAAATTTATCCTATTAATCTCAAGTCAGATACTTAAAAGACTCATTCGTCTAAGGATTTGTTCACAATAGTTTCTTATTTTTATAAAAATTAATTTTTAAAAAACTAAAAATTAGTTATTCCTGATTTTAGCTTAAAAAATTTAAAAACATAGTAAAAGAAGCAGTTAAGAACATCACAAAATAGATTTTTTTAAAATGAAAAACTAAACTCAAGTGAAAAAACTATTGAGACTATGCCCTAAGGCAAAAGTGAGCTTAATTAGCAAAGCTTTACTTATTATCGCATATTCATATGCAACTTTGTACTTTAGTTTTTATCTAACTCTCGTCTATAATATTAAAAAGAAAAAAGAAAAAGAAAAATTGTTAGCAGTTCCCCTTCTAAAATTGGAGATAGGCCAGAAAATAAGTTTGTTAATGCATCCTCCAACATCACAATCAATTATTAATATAGTATAAGTATTGCTATATGATTTCATCTAATCAAAAAAAATCCTTAGTTGACAGACACAAGGTCTAGCTGTTTGCCTGTTTCCGACCACAAATAAAAAGACTGTAAATGTCAAAATCGGCATTCCAGCCTTTTGGATTTGGTGGCCCGGGAAAAAACAGCAAACATTTTTCCGTTGCCGGGAATCGAACCCGGGTCTCCTGGGTGAAAGCCAGATATCCTAACCGCTGGACGACAACGGATGTTTTGCTCATATCACTTTTATCAAAATTATATGATTTATTTACTTTTTAAGATTTTAAATTCGTTTGAAAAGAAACAGCATTTTGCCATGGAAATAATAGAGTTAGTTTAAATGCAATTGCGCATAATTCTTTTATTGACCTTCTAAAACTATTTTTGATCCATAATAATGTTCTCTTATTTACAATAATAAATTAAGTGAGTGAGAATTCCAAGGAGCATGAATTGACAAAGGTTCCCCAGAGTGATAATTGTTTCGTAAAGTGAAGTTAAATAGAAAGGCTTAAAACAATGAGAATAATAAATATTTGCGTATTCACACAAGTTATAAATTATGAGCACTAATGAATGCCTCGACTACGTTGCAATCGTTTCAAAAGTAGCTTTATTTAGTAAGGGACAAAAAAATTTATATAACCACTAAATTATTTTCACAGTTCACTTATTGTCACCAAATTATTTTTTATTTTGAATTGGTCACTAAACCTATTTCAAAAGTCCATTTATAGCCACCATATTATTTGTTTTAAATGGGCCATCAAACTATTAAAAGTCATTTAAACCATTCTGTCAATTTTTAAGCATATTATTTTTACAATTTCAATGGCCACCAAATATATCATTTTAAGAATGATTTATAAATGAGCCCTTGAAATTATTTATTGGCTAGTTTGAAACTAGAAAAAAATTCATTGCATAAGTTAATTATGGAAATAGTTTAGTGACTATATAAATTTGTTATCTTTTATTAAGTTAACTAAGCCAAGAAAAAAATTTCTATTTATGTTTATTGGGAAAGTAAATATATTTTATAATTCTAGGCAAAAAGTAAGATTGATCTTTTATATATATATATATATATATATATATATATATATATATATACATACTGGTATATAAAGACTTTTTTTACACTAAAAGGTTTAGATGATGGCCACGTGTAAAAGAATAAAAATTTTAAATATGAGCAGAGATGATGTGTCATAAACCCAAATTCACTTCTATAAAAATTTGACCATAGACAACTTTCTCTTTTTCTCTCCCACCTCTTATTCTCAAGCCTTTTATGAGCCTTTAATTACTTCCAATACACGAGTCAATGATTATTAATTACAAGTTTACAGCACCTACAAACATGACATTAACCTTTTCTCCTTTTTTTTTTTTTTTTTTTTGGTTGATTACAACCGTATCATCATAATCTGAGTCACGTCCTTCTTAGGTTTTCTTTAATTAACTTCACTTATTTAGTGATATAAACTCCTTATTTTCCACCAAAATTGTCATTTTTGGATTTTCAAAAAAAAAATTGTCATTTTTGGTGTAATTAAACTTTCATATTTGTTTCAAAAAACAAAAAAAAAAAAACTTTCATATCAAAACCAGAGTAATGATTTATATACTCCACCTTTTGATGCGTGTGCTTCTCTCTCTCTCTCTCTCTCTCTCTCTCTCTCTCTCTCTCTCTCTCTCTCTCTCTCTCTCTCTCTCTCTCTCTCTCTCTCTCTCTGTTATGCCTATGAATTATAGATCTTAATTTAGATATAATTAACTACCAGTAAATTATAATACCAGAGGTACACACACAGATATAAGCCTTTTTTTTTTTTTTACATAATCAAAAATAAATAGAGCATTTCATGTATCAAAAAATGTAGTGTACAAATTATTTTCCTAAAACTATAATTTGTGGGGAAAAGAAGTGTTGTCCCATATTATAATCTACATCACGAATAACTATCATAAACAAATTTGTATCTACGGAAAAGGCAATGAAAAATGTAAAAATTATGCTCTTTCTGGACGAAGATATTTTGAATAAGCTTTTTTGTTCATCATTGTGCTCAATTCCATAATTTGCCCCAAAAAGAAAAGGAAAAAAAATATAAAGAGCAAAAGTGCTCTGCTGCTCTGGGTCACTGGTCTCAGATTAGGCTTGAACAGTTGGAGATATATCTATTAAGCAACTAAAGGCATGATCCATATTCCGGGAATCCAGAAGGCGCCTCCATGAAAGTAGGCTCACTGTCTTATTCTCTTTTCCCAGTTGGTTTTCTGCATTGGAGGTTTGCGTCCAACTATGTTGTTAGGGGTGTTTGGTTTAAGGGAATGAATATCAATAGTAATAACACTTCATTGTTGATATTTGGAAAATAACTATCACTATCTTTCAATAGGAATGAAAAGTGATTAATTGAAATCTCTATGATTCTTCTCAAAATACTACTTTATTAAACTCATTAACCTTTTGAAGAAGAATAATACCCATTCCGTTTCATTATTTTTTGTGGGATGAATAATACCAATTCCATTACTAAACTAAACATGTTGGAGGAATCATCAAAACATATGCTCATAATTGAGTTAATGATATTCATAGTGATAATAATTGAGATATTTGAACTAAACGCCTCCTTAATTCTTATTTTGTTTATCTAGTACGAGTACTTTCTAATTCATTTGGTTTCCATCCCATTTGCAAAGATTGTAATTTTTGAGCTTGATCTATCAGTTGCTACAACGAGTGATCTCTGCATATGTTTCCGTTTACTTTGAAATTGCAAGCGGCTCAAGTTCGCTTATTGACCAGCATCTAGCGAACTAGGTATTACTCCTAATATGTATTCCTTTTTTCCTGATATATGTTCTTTGTGTCCTTTGCTTACTCGAGTACATGGATATTTTCATGAAGTCCCCTCTTTAAGGATTTCAGCCTCTAACCTACTGTAGTTGAACATCAAGCGTTGCTCTTATCCCTTGGTATAGTAATTCAAAAGAATCTCACTGATCGAATCAAGATTGGTGAAAGAAGAGTCACATTTTATTGCCACACAAAAAAAAAAAAAAAAAGCCTATCTTTTCAAGTTGGACTTTGAAACCCTAATGTAAAGTCTAAAATCAGCTTGGCATCAGATACATCTTGGCCACATGCATCATCTCAGGAAGGGTGAATAACTCAAGCTCGAGCTAATGGCTACTAGATTCTTAGAACAACTATTGGACTCAAATTCTGAGGTCAATTATATGCAATTGATATAACCAAAACGCCAATTCCAAAACTTAACCATATTAATATGATAGATACATTTGACACAAGTTTGTACCTAATACCATCGAGTTACGCTATTAGGCTAATAGTCTATAGCTCTTGTCTTGTCATTCTCTCTTTCATCCTCTCAAGGTATATAAACCCTCCATTTGGTCTCACAAAAGTACACTCCCTCTCAAGCATACAAAAGCCTTCCGATCTCCTATCCACCTTAGATATTGCTAACTCAAGCATTGAATGCACATTAGGAGACAAACCCGCACTGGTGACCCCGTTGCTTCGGTCAACTAGCCATTCGACCTCATTCTAGATTCAATCACTTGAACTAACATCCTACAATATTGATTTTAGGTAGAAAATTTTGTTAGCTATTAAACTATTTTGATCGTAAAGTTTTGATGAATAAACTCATCAAAGTAGTTATTTATGGTCATTCCGTCGAATTTTGCAACAGAATTTTGCCATTAAGTTAGACTATTTTTTTTTTGTTTCAAAAAGTTACTGAACTCACAAAAATGATACTAACCCGTTTGACTTAACCGCAAAACTTGACAGAATGACCATAAGCAAACATTTTTGTGAGTGCAATGACCTTTTTGAAATCAAAGAAAAATTTAATAGTCAAAACTTTACAATTAAAATAGTTTAATTGCTAGCAAAGTTTTTGGCCCTTAATTTTATGATTAGGAATAATTCTCTTTTTGCAGTCTAGAGGTACTAAAGCAAACCCGTAAATAGTTAGCACGTTTTCAAAAACAATTGTTAGCTGTAAACACAAAGGGAATTAGACTCCTCTATTTTCTAGAGGTGACGCATAAATTAGTTCAAGCTTTTCTTGGCTAATGGTTTTTTTAAAAACCATTTTTCATAAACATTTTCTAATACACTTTTATCCATGAACAAATCTATCAAAATATGGCTACATTAGTATTTTCTTAACAAACCTTTTAAAAACTTCCATCTAAACATGCTGATAGTCAACTGACAAATGTATGAACATACATATGTTTGTATGTATCTATACATCTATGTACACATACATACATATATATATATATATATATATATATATAAAGTGTGTATGTGAATATGTGTGTGTAGTGTGTACATATATTAAATTTTTTTTCATTTTGAAAATAACTTAATAAAAAATTTAATCTATATGAGAAAATAATATATAAAGGAAATGGAGAGAAAGAAACTTTTTTGAAAAGTGAATTAAGTGAATTAAGAGGTGAGATGATATATATAGATATATACATACTCGTGCACGCACATACATATACATATACACATACACATACACTTACGCATACATATACATATACATATACACACATAGTGAAAAGTAAAAAAATAAATAAATATGAGATTAATAAAACATAGAAAAAATCCATTAATTAATTGCTAAAATAATTGAACGCAGAATGTGCACACATGCATAAATTAATGAATGTGAATATTTGATGACTTATCTTGAGGGCTTTTCCCCCCTATTTTAACTAAAATAAGAATATAATTAAAAGAAAATTATAATTTTGGTACCAAATATTTGGGGTATCGGCAATTTTAGCTCGTAAAGTGTGGACAAAAGCAAATCTAGTACCAAATACTTCAATTTTTTGGCATGTTTAGTTCTATTGACCAGTTTTACAAAAATCTTGTTGGAATCTGGTTACGTGATATTCATGTGTCCGTTACAAATTTTTTTAAAAAGAATTAGATTAGAGAAAAAATTTAATTGCTATAATTTGTAATTGAAGGCATTAATTTGAGTTCATAAATGATAAATAAACAGATAAAACTAAAAAAATCCGTTTGGATAGTGCATTCGCGTGTGTGCTTTTAATTACAAATTATGGCAATTAAAATTTTTTTCTTTTTTTAATTCATTTTGAAAACTTTTGTGACTATCAGTGAGTTTTACATGACCGGATTCAGATAAAATTTTGAGAAAAACTGGTCAATAGGACTAAATATGCTGAAAAATTGAAACATTTAGTACTAGATTTGTTTTTGTCCAAACTTTAGGGACTGAAATTGCCGATACTCCAAACATTTGGGACCAAAACTGTAATTTTTTCCTATAATTAAAGAGTATAAAGATAAGAGATTGATTAAGGAATGAGGACGAATAAGCAAGTAAAAGAAGGAATAAATATTTGATAATAGAAAAATTGGTGAATTAAGAATTTGCTGATTTGACGAATACATAACTTGTCCATGTACAACGTAAACAACTTATCAAAAGCGCGACGAACAACATTTTATTATATATAATATGATATGATTTGTCACATGTTATTACTTTTTATTTGTGCTTTTTATCGTATAGCATTCGTGGTTTATAATTGGTTAGACCTTGTTAATTAGCAAAACGAGTGTCGAGTTAATTGTACCTTCGTTTAATGCCTCTCTTTCATAATTTGCGATTGCTACTCTTAGCGTGCTAAAAGCGACACGTGAATGTAGGTTAAATGGGTTGATTTTTATGAATTTTTATTTAAAGTGGTTAATTGAGTTAAATAGCAAAGACTCAGACCTAATGCTAATAATATATAAGTTGATCTTAGGATTTGCCTTTGATTAAATTGAAAAAATGTCATTCTTATCAGTCTTAGAAAATTAATTTTAGAAAGTGTTTTTTTGAAAGGTTAATTAAGCTTTGATTTTGTGCTTAGCTAATTTGAATCAAGATGTAGATGAAATAAATTCCTTTCAAATTGTTGTTAAAGTCAATTTCCTAAAAATTGATTTATTTGCAATTTTGAATGGCCAATTCGAACCAAATTCTAGATGAAATCAATTCATTGAAGTTGATCTTCATGATATTGGTTTTACTTTACTTTGAAAGGGAGGATAAATAAACATGTTAATATTGATTTTACTTTACTTTGAAAGGGAGGATAAATAAACATGTTAATATTGATTTTACTTTACTTTGAAAGGGAGGATAAATAAACATGTTAATATTTTATTACACTTTAATTAAAAAATACCAATATTCAAGTGAATAACCTTAAGATCTCAAATCCCGCTACTAAAAATGCAAAATTCATAAACATAAAATTAAAAAAATTTATTTAGAAAATGATATTCACACACTTTACAAAGCGAGAACACTCTATTATATTTTGCCTAATATACATTGCTTCAGATCATATGTCTCCCAAAAGCCATTTGTTTCTCTATCCCACCCTTATACTATTATATAAGTGACACATATATTAATTTATATATGAATTTAACAAAATAATATGCAAGATATGTGAATTTTTTCAAAAATAATATATTGTAATTTAATATGCATGACAGCTATTAAAGAGCGGGAGAAAGGGAATAGAGGGCTTTTGGAGACAAAAGAATTTAAATCGAATGTACATTACTTACCATTTAGCTTCTGTAGACACCAAATTTTGACACACATTTTATAAAAGCATGCGTATTACTTTATTTAGGGGTTATTGTGATTTTCAGGGGCCAATTATAATTTTTGTGTATATTACGTCTAATTTGTCACATCAGGGGCAAAATGGTAATTTTACCATGTAAATATTAGTTTATTTTATTTTATTTCTTAAATACATTGATTTTACTATTTTTATCATTATTTATGATTTTAATGATTTTTAGGAGCCATTCATCATTTATTTAGAATTTTAGTATTTTTTTATTTTAATGGCACGTTTCCCAATGCAGTCTCTTTTATGAGAATTTTTAAGTAAAAAATTTCATATATGTATTTTGTATGTTCATAAATTTTCTGTAAAAATCTCATAATTTTTAGAGGTCATTTAGTACTTATTTAATTTTTATCCTTTTAAAGGCACGTTTCCCAAGAATGCGTTAATTTTTAAATTTTTGAGTGAAAATTATACTATATGTGCTTTATGTGATAATATATGTTTTGCAAAATATTTGTGATGTCATTTATTAATTTTCATAAATGTTATAATTTTACCATATTTGGGTCACGCTTTCCAATGCACTTTTATTTAAAATTTTCTTTATGAGAATTGTCTACAAGCATTTTATAAAATTTCCTGATTGAAAAAATATATATATATAAAAATATTTTTATTTTTATTTTTATTTATTTATTTATTATTTTATTATTATTATTATTATTATTATTATTATTATTATTATTATTATTATTTTAAAAGACCATTTGGTATTTATTTTAAATGGTATTTTTCTAATGTTGAATTAACCTTTAATTTGTTATACTAAATTTTACTTTTCCTTAATGTTGCATTTTCAGTTTTTTTATATATATATATATAATATAATTCGTTAAAAAAAAAAAAAAAAAAAAAAAAAAGGGGAGCAGCTGCTACAGCAGCTGCAGTTTTACTGCAGCTGCTGCACGCAGCTGCAGAAGAAAAAACCAATTCCTCTGCAAAAAAACCAGATTTGGGGGGATTTTGGGTAGTTTTCTTTCCCTTTTTCACCCACCCTCATCATCACAACACACACACACACCTGCATTTTCTTTCCCCTCCCTCTCCCTGCAATCAGACAGACTCATACCTACACATTTTCACTCCCCTGCAGACACCATTTTGAACACAACCTCACCTGCACTCTCACTCGGTCTCCCTCTTCCTAACTCTCTCTGCATCCCCTCTCCCTGCAATCACACACAGACTTCACACAATTCTCTCCCTCAATCTCTTCCCTCACCAAACACATTGCAGATCACTCCCTCTCTGCAACACAACACTCACACAGCTACAACACACACTAACACACACTTCTCTGCCTCACGTTCCCCTCCCCTAACAAACGCACACACAGAACACACACCTGCACCTCAAATCCTCACCTGCACTCTCCATCTCCCAGCTCCAAAACATACATTCAAGAACACACGAGACACACAGAACACACATTAAAACCCACACCTGCACTCTCACTCACATTCACTCTCAGATACAAAAACTCACTCACAACACACACTCGGCCTCCCCTTCCCTCCACCAGACACACACACAGGCACACCACCAGACATACACACTGGCACGCACACAACTCACACACAATTCTCTTCCCTCTCGTTTTTTTTTCTTTGCACAAGCAAGCACCACAAACACAGGCCTGCA
>JAMWEH010000278.1:0-23282 GCA_024721245.1 Mitragyna speciosa
GTTTTGGATTAGTTGTTTTTAGTTATTTAGTTATTGTTTTCATAAGCCAATTCAATTATGGGTTTATTACTATTTAGTTTTCTTATTCAGCAGTTAAGTAAAATATTATGATATAGAATTAATTTGAGAGTTTTAGAATTATCCGTAGGCAGCCTAAAAGTTTTAATATTTATATAGATAATTATTAAGATGAAGATGGTGTGTTATTTTGACTTTTAGGTGGTGAGTATTTCTGTGATCACGATCATCTGAGTTAAAGTGGTTAATTTTGGATTTCGATTTGGACTTCGAGGTAAGTGGTTCCTAATCTTTCTCATGTTTTGAAAAAGATAATCCTTCGTATATATATATTTATTCTTTTTGTGAATATTTTTGTAATATGAAACTCAGAATGGGCATGTAATGTGTGCGAGAATTCTTTCATATATCGTGGCACTTTGATTATTTATACGTATATGCATGTGTATGTGTGTGATGTGTGAATGTATGATGTGTATGTTTTGGCTCTGATAATTCTTTGTACACCAGAGAGAACTAGTTCTCGTCTACCTCCCTGACGGTGAGTAGTCAGGACATGCACGTACGCTTATGACCCTCCTAACTGGGGAAAAGTTAGGCTAGATATCTAGACCGACTGGTTCTTGCATTGATGAATCTGAGCCTACCTATGTATGTTTATGTATATGCAGATTATGTTTCGTTTGATATGCCACAATTTTGATATATATTATGTATTATTGTTTTGTGCGATTATGGATAGTGTGTGATAGAATGAATGCGTGTACTATATATATATATATATATATATATATATATCTATATATATGTAACTGCCCAAACTGGTGAGAAAGGTGTGGAATTGCTTACTGAGCACAGTGGTTGCTTACCCCACGTATGTTATTTATTTTGCAGGTGCTTTTAGTTCGGATTAGACAAGCAAGGTACCTAGCTTCGCAATTAAGGATGTAAATTTATATTTGAGAAATAGTTTTGGTTGAGCCAATGACAGTAGTTTACTTCTTGTTTAGTGTTTTTTTTTTTTTTTTATTTACGCTAAGAAAATTTGATGACTTCTATGGATATTAAATTTTATTATTGGAGGATATTTATATTAATTGGCGTATTCAAATATTTATGATGTCTATGATTTACAATTTGCTTTGATAATTTTCGAGCCTTGCGTATTGGGTGAGCCTAATACGCGGCGTGTTGCACCCGGGCGCGGGGTGTGACACTAATAGGATTCTTTAATGATCTATTATTTTCTTGAAAAATTCTCCCTTTTTTTTTTTTTTTTTTGTTTTTTGGCTGCCTCACTTCAATTCAAGTTAACCACTTCCAATACATATTCACACGAGATTAAATTTTGAAAAGTTTATTCATGACAATCGGTTCTGAAAATCTTTTATTTTTCCACTTCATTAAAATTGGTGACTGAAACTTAATGTTTGGAAGGAATTGTTTCAATCAAGATATACATTACTAATATTATGATTAGAAACCGAATATTGTGTAGGAAAGGTAACTAAGGTTCTACTTTTTCTTTAATCTTTGAATTTTTTCGAGTTTTTTTCCAAGAATTCAAAAGTTCAATTACCAAGCATAAGAAAAAACCAAAAAAAACTAAAAATTTAACAATAGGAGATAATGAAAGGCCTAATGGACCTCATACAATAGCTCTATCTTTATTTTATTCCTCTAATTTAGGTGAGACAAATTGAATAAATTCTTTTCTAAAACTATAGTAGAAAGTGGTGATAATATTCGCAAATCACAATCACCACCATGACGGCAGGAACACTTCCCTTCGTTCCTTGACCACCATAAAGTTTCTACTTTCTCACCACCACCTCTCCCCCAAAAATGATACCAACAAAGAATACCAGCACGTGAAAAAAAGAAACTTACAGATTAACTCTGTACTATATGCTTCAAAATATATATATATATATATATATATATATATATATCTGTACTATCACCTCACAAATTTAATTACCCTCCTTAAAAACAAATTAATTTTTCACATCAATTATTTAGCAGGCCTCCAATATTCATATCGCATGAAGATCAGTTCATCTAGTAATCAATTTCTAAAAAATCAATTAATTCATGTATTTGGGACGGAAAAAAAAAACAAAAACAAAAAGAAGACAATGATACCTGAATTGGAGTCAAGTCCCTGCTAAGATAATCAAACGGAGTCCACATAGCAATCTTAGCACAAGTTTTTGACCCCAAAATACAATTCCTAATAGCCATCCAATAATGGGGATCCTTAATTCTCTTCCTCAACCATGGAGAATAATCATTAAGATGATACTCTTTATAAACTCTCCCTTCAACTTGGTGTCCTCCACCTTCGCTAGTAACCACGAACCCGAAAACAGTTAGAGCCATCAAAGCACCTATGAGAAACAACATGACCAATAAATAAACCCATAGAGCCCATGCAACGTTAAAACATGCCCCAATAAAACCAGCCAGAGATACTATGAGAATAACAAAGCCAATCACAAGAAGGGGTGTTTGAAGAAAGCTTTCACAGGTGGTGCTGTTCCGGGCCATCCATAAGCCTGCACCTATGATTGGAATTGATGCTAATAGAGTGAAGAGGTTCAAGAAACCTATTACTGTGTTGCTGAATCTGTACATCTGCTTGCGTTTTTTGTACTAGTGCTAGTATGTTGTTGCTTAATCAGTGCACTGTACTATAGAGCGAGTGTGTGTGTGTGTGTTTGTTGCGTGTGTCTAGGTGTGTTTTGTGGTTCTTGGGATGTCTTTTTTCTTGTTCAGCTTTTGCTTTTGAGAGGCAGAAAATGGTTGGGAACTAAAGAATTGAGAAATGTGTATCAGCTTTGCTTGATTAAATTGCTTTTTTGCTGCAGAAGGAATAAGTTCATCAGAAAACTTTATTTGCAACTGGTGATACTGACTATAATGCACGTCTTAGTTGTTAAGGAAACAATAGTTTAGACTGTTGAAATGACAATTAAATCCTTTGCAAGCTTAGTTTGGAGATTTTTCTTTTAAATATTTTACTTAGGTACAAAATATATAATGGCAAAATTGGATGCAAGACCATTTACTTTTACTCTGAAAGTTTTTAAACTTAATTTTATTAGTTGTTGATCAGGTGGTTGTTCAAAATTTATTCATATGCATAACAAACCCCCCCCCCCCCTCCCCCCCAATGAACATTTATTTTGATTTGGCAATCATTGGTGCATTTTATTTTCGTTGGACTAAGGAGTTATGATTAATGGAGTCAGAGGCAGATACAGAAATTAGGATTAGGGAAGGGGGATAAGATTTATACATACATGGGAACAACTTTACACTTTCTATATAAGCTTTTGAGGGGGCCAGAATTTATAACTTATAATAGTATACAAAACATTTTAAAATTATTCAAGATGTGGCTGCCCTCTGAACAGACATTCATTCCATCTTGTAAAATGTTTGTTCAATTTCTTTTTAGTGCATAATAAATTGATTTTCTATTTTTTCAAATCTGGATCTTGAAATATAAGCTACAATTTTTATTTTTATTTTTTGTTTTTTTTTGCATGCTAAGAATAAACAGAGGAATTATGAAATCCATGAATCTCTGGCCAAGTTACTATTTGGCAGTTGATGTTAGGAGTTAAGGTATCAGTTGATTTATTCATAGTCCATAGGTAGAAGGCAAGCAAAGCATAACAAGGGACAATATAGTCAAATTGTGTCTAAAGTTGTTCTTAGCCTATAGGGATAGATACCAATTTTTTGCTTCTTCATAAAGCATGGTGATCAAAAAAGAAAGCATGATGATCAGAATGGAATTAGGATTGTGGAATATTTTGATTGTTTCTTTCTTATCTTCTCATCAAGGCCTTCTTTTTTAAATTGATTTCCCAGCTTGATTCGCTTTTATATTCCACAATTACATCCATTGCTAAAAGTTAGCAATAATACGTATACTATTCTACAAAGTTCTCGACCCTTTATTGCCAAGAAATTTTTTTTTATTTAGAAAACATGGTGCCCAGAAATTGAAGTTGCTGCTACTGCTACTACTACTATTCAACAGGAAAAAAAAAGGAAAAAGAAAAAGAGAGATTGAAACTATTAAGTAAATAAAAGAATAGAAACAAATAGAAGAATATGAAGTGGCAATCTAGATTAGGTGTTATCATCCATTCATTATAATCAAATAAATTTTTTAAGAAATTGCGTAAAAGTAATCAGGAGGAATGGTTCTCTTTGCTTCTACATGTATAGAACTCTCAAATTTCTGGTGCACTTGTTTTCTTGAGTAGTTCTGAGTTGTTGTTCACTTTGGTGATGAAGGAAGGTTTCTATTGTTCAAGAAATGCTGAAAGAGAGTCAAAGCAAGTCTTGGGCGGGTGAGTGGAACTTCATGCCCTGCTCCTCTCACCGTTATATATGTCAAGCCTTCATATACTTGGCTCCAACCACCAACCTATGTTATATATGTAAATAGTTGTGCGCGTAAAATATTTCAATCAGAAATTCATAACAACAACACAAACCTAAGCAGGCAAAGTTAAAGACAATACTTCAATGCCTGCTTCATATCAAAAAATTAAAGGTAAAATTTTCAAAGATTTTGAGCTAACTTAAAAGTTTTTTTAGAAAATTTATTTTTTATTGTGACTGTTCGGTAATATAGATCAATCAAATAGAATGAATTTCAAGACTAAAGTGGCAGTATGAACTAACCTTCTGATTGTCGTACCAAGCATACCAATCAGTAACATTCTTGAGGTTTAAAGCTTTCAAGGAATAGCGGGTAGCTGTGAGTGGCAAAACTGCATCTGTGTCTCCACTGTTTTCCAATTCAATCCATTCGAAGTTAATGAATTTCTTCTTATTGTCTAAAGATATCCATACTTCACATTCTGTTTCTTCGTTAAGGTACAATATTTGAGTCAATTAAAGAAAGAACAAGAAGTTGTTTAAACTTACCTAAAGACCCATATTCTGAGTCCAGCTGCTATAAGTTCTTTGAAAATGGGAAGCATAGATTTTGGGGAATCAGTCCAGTTGCTTCTTATAACATCACTGCAATGCAAGATGTTACATTCAACCAACGGTATGATACCTTAACGGGACTCTAACATTTTGCTAATTTTTATCGATATTTAGAAGTACACCATTAATTGATCTTTTTTAATCTCCATACTGTTCTTTTCTATTTCAAGATTCTATCATTTTTTTGTTTATATACTGAAGTTTGAATTTCAGCACTCTTAGTCAGGTTGTAGTCCAAACCTGCAAGTCGTCCAAGGATGAGGAAGTCGGGTAACATTAGCATGGAGAGCTTTTTGCACATCATGATTATTCAGGTACAATTTCGTATACTCCACGATGCACTGGTCATTCCCTCTGAATTTCCAGGGCTGTAATTCCAACAGATAAAGTAGAAGTTCATCTCGGAGAAGGGATTGATTATCATATTTCACACTAAAACAAAATCTAATTTAAGGACTTTCTAGCAATTTGTGGGTCCACCTGCAATCTAGTACAAGTGGCACTTATACAGACTCCCTAGCAAAGACTTTCCTAAGATAAATTTGTATATCTTTTATACCGTCTCACATTAAGTTGTCAAGTATCTCAAATTTATAATGTTTCTCTGAATTATATCACTAAATGGTCAAACTAACACTTTTTCAGTAAAAATATGTGCTCATGGGGCACGTAACAAGGACATGCAAATTTGAGAAGGGGGATATGAGTTGAGGTAAATTGGGTTAAGAATAATTAAGTTACAATTATTAAAGCTAAAAATAATGTACGAGTAACAATTAACGATTGTTCCTGAGGATATCAAAGACTCACCAGAGGCAACTTTAAGTTGTTGGCAAGTGTTCCATGGTCATTGCAAGGACTATCATAAATGGCATAGGGATTGATGTCTCCAAACTCCGAGAAAGCAAGTTCAAGAGCTCGGTAACACTGATTCCTTGGGAACAGAAATGAATCATATGCGCAGGATTCATTTAGTGCCTTGTAAGTTGAATCAGAGATCAACCCATGATTCCACCAGAACTCAAATGTACCGATGCTATCATAATAATCATCAATGAGTGGATTCCCTAGCTGCAAAATTTTAACGGAAAAAAAATAAAGCTTGATTTGTAGCACACACTCCATGAGAAAGGCCGACTCAGTTTTTTTTTTTTTTTTTTTTTAAGTCTTACCAAAAGGCCTTTAAAGTTTATGATGGGATTCTTGATGCCCTTGTTGTATTGGACTATAATCTGAGATAGCTCAGGAATGTAATGACCTGAAATCAAGTAGTTAGTCAGACGAAAAGCTATAATGGAATAAGTTACAAAGATGGGAATCAAAAGACCAAATTAGGGGGGAGAGTTAATTCACAAACTAATTGAGAAAGTTTTCTAATATCAAACCTGCATAGCTTTCTCCGGCAATGTAAAAAGGGCCTGTTTTTATATTGAGGGAACCTTTCAAACCATCTTTTCAGAAATTTATAAGCATCCTTAGCTGCAGTTTTGAGCTACCAAGTCAGTGACCAAGAAACAAGCGAATGCAGCAAAATTAATCAAACCACACATGCCTACACCACATGCACCTGTTCTTTTATCTCCGGTCACCATGTCAAATGAAGTATTTGAGTAAGAGAATCCAACACCAGCAGGAGAATCCAAGAATAGTAAGTTGGCCTCTGCACCGAAAGTATATTCAATGCATGCCTCAGAAATTATGAGAAAACTAAGTCCCATAGCTGGTAAATTTGCTATATCTCCAAATCTATGTTTAAATTGATCATTCTCATATTCGGTTAATTACTCATGATAAACACAATGAAGGGAAAAAATAAACTACATTCTACCCACCACATCTTAACCTTACCACGGGAGAGAAAGAAAGAAAACAAACAAAGTAAATTAAGAGTAACCTAGGAGATCAAACTAACAAGTATTCTGGTGTACATTCAGTTGATGTATATTCGTAAGTATAAAATAAATAAATGCAAGAATACTATTATCCTTTTGTGTTAGCAAATAATATGGTAATTAAGTGATGCACTTATGAATGTACATCAACTTGCACGACCATGAAATAGAGCCAATTGGCCTTTACCTTGGTTCCAGGCATATGGACTCACAGTCAGCGTCTTTCCATCTGGACGAACCCGAAAAGGACCAACCTCCTCAGAGGCGCCATAGGCCACGGATGAGCATCCAGGTCCACCATTGAGCCACAGAACAAGTGGCTTTAACTCAGGCTTCTTACTAGCAGGAGATTCAATCAGCCAGTAGAATAAAGCCCGGCCTGCAATCTTATCAACTGTTACGTAGCCTGAGTATTGAGAAAAGGCGATATTCACCGGTTGACCAGGCAAATGAATGATCCTATCACTTTCTTGGTGCCTGACTTGTTTTGCATTGGCGACAATTATTGATGAAGCCAACCATAGGCTGACAGAGGCCAAAAGATATAGTAGAACAAGGGAGACATTTGATGAATGCCCTCTCATTTTCATTGAACTCAATCTTAGTTTTTCCTAATGATTTTTGGAGTATGGAGTTACATATTTATAGTGTGATATTGATCATTCATTGCTAATGAAGAGTCGAATCTAAGAAACATTAACAATGAGGGACTAAGGTACCTTGCCTGGTGTGAAATTGAACTGTACGCCAAGTGGTTTTAATTAATTACATTGCATGTTAGTACAGCGTATTCAGCAAAACAATTAAACCAAAGAAGTCATTACTTCGTTGGAGCTTTTTGTGCGGCAAACGTGCAAGGTTTTATGTTTGTGCACTGTAGAAGTTAAACCAATGGGTTTTGGTTATTATTTTATTTAGTTAGTGACACATGTCTTATTTTTATTGGTTGTTTTTAATAGGTTTCCATCGTATTATTGTAGTCTTATTTGTATAGGATCATATGTATTTAGTAGGAGTAGAGTTGACGTGGATTTGTTTTTAGGGATGCAGGCTTTTTCGTTGGTTTTGTTTTGTTTTTAACTGGCTGCCTTCTACGTTAGTCAATTAGAAAATTTTCTTCATTAATTCCCTTGTGGTTTCTCCGCCTCCTACATTAGTCAATTAGAAAATTTTCTTCATTATTTATCTTGTGTTTTCGTCGCCTCCTACATTAGTCAATTAGAAAATTTTCTTCATTAATTCTCTTGTGGTTTCTTATCTAAATTCCTGTGTGGTATCAGAGTGGTATCAGAGTCATGACATCCACAAATATTACTTGTTTAGTTTTAAAATTGAAGAATAGGAAAGAGTATAATTTTTAGAGGAAACAGATGTTAACTCATCTAGAGACATATGGGTTAAATCAATATGTTGAAGAAAGTATTGGTAAAGATGCTGATGCATATGACATAAAAAGGAATAACATGGCGTTGTCACAAATTTATCAGGGAATTGACATGTCAATTTTTTAAAAAATTGTTATTGCAGATACGGCAAAGGAGGCTTGGGATATTTTGAAAAAAAAAAAAGGCATAGATTAGGTTCAACAAAGCAATTTGATGATGTTAAAGAGGAAGTTTGAGTTTGCAATGATGGAAAAAATCTGAATCAATTGAATTATATTTTTCTTGTCTGTCAAAAATCAAGAACGAGATAGCAATCAATGATCATTAACTTTTTGATGGGGTATTTGTTGAGAAAGTTCTTAATACTTTACCCATGAAATTTGATCACACGGTGACAATAATTCAAGAAACCAAAGATTTGTCAGAATTAAAAATTGAAGAATTGCAATGCTCAGTAATTCTACATGAACAGAGAATTAATTGGAAGATAGAGGACACCCCGGATACTGTGAAGAAGGCTTTGCAGACACAGTTAAATTTGAAGGCAAATGATGAACCCAAAGAGTAAGAAAATTTTAAACAGACACAGTTAAATTTGAAGGCAAAGGATGAACCCAAAGAGTAAGAAAATTTTAAAAAGAGAAATCAGGACAACAACAATAGTAGAGGTCATGGTTATAACAATAGAGGTAGAGGCTAAGCTAACAACAGAGGTTGAGGCAGATGGAATTCTCATCGTGGTAGAGGTAACAATTTTAATTTTAAAGATGACCTTGATAGAGGTAAAAGTAATGGTTATAATTATAAAAATAGATATAATTTTGACTAGAATAATGATGGCTAGATGATTCAATGCTATAACTGTAAAAAATTTGAATATAGAAAATTTGAATGTAGGTCTAACAATAATTTTCAGGCTAATGTTGTTAAAAATCAGACTCAGAATAATAGTCATAATTTAAAAATTTTATTATTGGCCTGCAATAATGATGGAGTTGTGGATAAAAATAAATGATTCTTGAACATTGGATGTAATAACCATATGAGTGGAAGGAAAGAATTATTTTTGAGCTTGATTAGTCTATTAAAAGTGAAGTGAAATTTGGGAATAACACTGTTCTACTAGTCTTTGGTAAGGAAAAAATTTTCATTAACATGAAAAATGGATCTACCAATTTTACTTATGATGTGTTTTATGTACCTGGGTTGAATCATAATTTGTTGAGGATGAGACAATTATCAGAGAAAAATTATGATATTTGTATCAAACAAGGTGTTTGTACAATTTTTGATAAGAAAGTTGGTGTGATTACAAAGGTGATAATGATTCCAAATCATTTATTTTTATTAAATTTGATCAGTGAAGATTTTTTTTGTTCGAATACTGTTATTGATGATGATAATTGGTTGTGACATATGTGGTTTGGTCATTTAAATTTTGACAGTTTGAGATTTGTGGCTAGCAAAAGGATAGTTCATGGGTTACTTGGTATCAATTGTCTTGACAAAGTTTGTGATATGTGTATTTTGGAAAAGAAACACAGAGAAAAATCATGATATTCGTATCAAGCAAGATGTTTGTACGATTTTTTATGAGAAAGTTGGTGTGATTGCAAAGGTGATAATAATTCCAAACTATTTATTTTCATTAAATTTGAATAGTGGAGATTTTTCTTATTTGAATACTATTATTGATGGCATATGCAATTTGGTCATTTAAATTTTGACAGTTTGAGATTTTAAACTAGCAAAAATATAGTTCATGGGTTACCTGGCATCAATTGTTTTGGTATAGTTTATGATATGTATATTTTGGACAAGAAGTACAAAGAAATTTTTCAGACAGGTAAATCATAAAAAGCAAGAAAATTATTAGAGATCATCCATTCGGACTTGTGTCCTGTAAAGGTACCTTCTAATGGTGGTTACAAGTATTTTATTACATTTATTGTTGATTTCAGTAAAAAAAGCTTGGGTTTATTTTTTTGAAGGAAAAATCTAATGCCTATGAAACATTTAAAAAATTCAAGATTTTTATTGGGGAGCAAAGTGTCTTTCAAATAAAAATTTTGAGAACAGATAAGAGTCAGGAATATCTTGTTTGTGATGATATTCTTGAGAAAAAAATGGTATTTATCATTAGTTAATAGTCAGGTACACTCTACGACAAAATCGAGTGGCAGAGAGAAAAAATAGAACAATTATAGACATGGTGAGATATATGTTGAAGTTGAAAAATACGCCAAAGTTCTTTTAGGCAGAGGCAGTTGCTTGTGTTATTTATCTGTTAAACAAGTGCCCCATAAGAAGCCTTACTAATATAACCCCCCTGAAGAAGCTTGGAATGGAAGGAGACAACTTGTTGGCTTTCTCAAAGTATTTGGGTGTATTGCTTACTCACATATTCCTAATCAGTTGAGAAAGAAACTTGATGATAAAGGAGAAAAATATGTGTTTATTGGTTACAGTGAAACGTACCGGACTTACAAATTATTTAATCCTAATTCAAGGAAAGTAATTGTTAGTAAAGATGTGACTTTTGATTAGAGGTGTTTGGCATTGGAATAAAGAGGATTCTAAGGATGCAGATTTGCCTTTGAAATTTGGTAGGGAGGATGAAGATGTTAATTTTCAGCAAGTGTCTGTTACTCAGGGTTCACAAACTGAGTTAATGAGTCGTCCACAATGCCATAAACAGTTGCCTGCTCGTTTGCAAGATTATGCTGTTACTCCTGATAATGTTGCTTCTGATGAAGAAATTGTTAATTTTGCTTTGTTTACAAATTGTGACCCTATCATTTAGCGATGCAGGCTTAATAAGTTTTTGTAGGTTTTGTTTTGTTTTTAACTAGCCGTCTCTTACGTTAGTCAATACGAAAATTTTCTTCTGATTTCTTGTCTAAATTCTTGTGAATTTTATTCATCTATTTAATTTGGATCCATTATGCACTATTGGTTCCTTCTACTTATTGATGTATGGGATGATAATATCAAAAAGATAACATTTGGATCTTTTTGAGATCTTTCAATTCATTGTCTAACACACTTTTTTAGTCCACTGGAAATCTTCTTAACTCTTTCTCTAGCATACTCTTGTACCAATATCTAAAGGGCCAATGGTTCTCCAATGTAGTCTTGTACCAATATTGTGAGCATCAATGATGTGTTATGAAATAGGAAATGTTGAATACCTCCTTCGACCTCTACAAGTTGGCAATAAACGAGATAACAAAAATTTATCAAATACTCTCTCCGTCTCATTTTGATAGGCTTGTTTTTCTTTTTCATCCATCTCAAATTATAGTCTACTTTTCAATTGAAGAATATAATTCATTTTCAACTTCTCTAAAATATCACTATTAATTACTTAGTTATAAGTGAGAAGTGCATAGCAAACCATACATTCGCATATCAAATGGAATTAATTTGACTTATGGTGTAATTTTTTATTTTGTATTTAATGTAAATGTTTAATGATGAATATAAAGATATTTTAAGAACATTATAAATTAATTTATTCTTTCAATAAGGTTAATTAATTTTTTTAAACTGTGTGAAAAAAATTATAAGCTTATCAAAATGAGACGGAAGGAATATTTTTTATTCTTTTTTATGCTAAATTGATTTTGAGGTTAATGATACCATTTTCCTTTGTTTCTGTTGGCATGGCAGTTGACTTCCGATGTAAATTTTGACTTGTTAGCGAACCTCTATGGGGATTTGCACGTTTAGAAGGGGAAAATGAGCTGTACAGTCCCACCATCGCAACTTCTCTGACCTTTGAGATACGTACTAGATTTTGACTTTTTGATGGCATTGATGGAGCTATGAATTCTTCTTCAATGACCATCTGCCTGTCCATGTGTAATCAAATTTAGCCAATAAACACAAGTAACTCGAGAAAACGCATTCCTTCCGCCACATTCAACGCGTTTGGCATCTGGTCCGAGCTGTTCAGACTACCATTTGAGAGCACTTGTTTTCGAAAAAATAAAAATTGATTGTGGCGATATTGTACATAAGAAGTGACAAAAGTGAACTATCGTGACATCTATACAGAAACATAAAATGGAAGGAAACACATGGTAAAAGCGTACATGGCTAAATGAAACTCCAACCATGTTCCAACACTATTACAAATCTATTTGATCAGGAACAGCCGGTTTACACAAGTATAATTCTCTCAAGTGTGCAAAACATTTCAATTTAACTTTTTAACAGGTGACACAAATTATTGCAAAACTTACACAATATGGGAAGTGATTACGTTTCAGACATTGAGATGGATTCTCAAGGTCAACCAAATAAAGGAATCAAATTCGTAAGAAATTAGCAAGTGGTATTGATAAAAGTCCACTTGGAAGATTGCACTTTGCAGATTGTTTTTTTACCTCCTTTCAATGAACTGAGTCAATTTGGCTGTTAAAGAAGACATAGTTAGTCAAGTCTTTCTGATGATATACTGGCAAAGTATGGATTTCAGCTTCAAACAGATTCCAAACACAATATCTGCATTTCCCACCATGCACCAGTCTCAGCTCCCAAAAACTGTATTTGTCTAACGATAATTGCTGCAATTACAGATATTGCTCTTTGGACATGGCACATAAAGCAAATGATATGAACTTGCTGGCATAAGTCAAACTTTGTACCACTTGCACCTGAACCTTTCTAATTTTGATCCGTAGTCATCAGCCTACTCGCATCTGCTCAAGCAGGGATTCCAGCACCTTGAGTAGAGAGCTACCATAACTTTTGCTTGGGAATAGTGGAGCTTATCCAAGATGACGTGAGTAGGAGACCAATTATACATTGAACTCATGAAATGACCAAAGACCTCATATCTACAATTTAAGTACCAAATTCAGCATTCTTTACAATCAAACTTTTTAAAGGTACATACGATTGTAAGCTCGCAAAAGGAATATAGCCCAATCCCCCAACCTACTCGCACTCTGAGTGCCTGTATGTTTGTGTTCTTTTTTTTTTTTTGGTGTGTGTGTGTGTGAGAGAGAGAGAGAGAGAGAGAGAGAGACCTGCCAAAATAAATAGAGGGAGTACAAATACTTCGCTCACCAATTAACTGTCAAATTCTCATCGCTGTCATCGTCACTTCGATGATGACTCCTCGTTGGTAGATTCCTTGTTCAAGACACCTTTACCACTTTTCCTAGCAGCATGCAGTTCCATTTTCTTCCTCAATATCTCCACTCTCTCTATAGGTCCTGAAGACAAGGGAACCAAAATCCCAAAATCATGTAGCAATCATATACTAGGATTGGAATGAAAATTTCAAAATCAATAGGTTGACTCAAATATTAGACTGTACAATCATGACCAGAGTCACCAAACTACATAAACAATAATATGATTTCAATTGCTCTAATTCCTTTACAACTTACAAAATGTTACCTTTGATCCACATTCAGCCTCTTCTATCATTTTAGTAGCATCAAACTGCACAATGTAATGAGAATAAGCTTATAGCAAGTGTACGGGGAAGTTTACAAGCATGACAGGTAGGATTCATCATTTACTGTAAACTGAAAGCTAGATAACCTCTTCTTCTTCCAAAAGGTTATCAATTTCTTGCAAGTCTTCTTGAATCAACTTTTCAAATTCCTTGTACTCATCGCTGTCCAGAATTTACAATTGGTCAATTCTTTCAAAGAATTTACAACTGGGGCAAGAAGAGCGGTAGGAAAGGTAAATGAAGTCTGAGAAGTGAAAATCCTAGAACCAACTAGTAACAAACCTAAAAATGACTGGACTTTCTCATTATTGGGGTAAATGAACAAGAAACCAGGTTTCTTATCCTAACTGAAACAAGAAAACTTTTTTTGTCAACTTTCTCTTTATTGTAAGGCTACTAAGCCTGGGCTTGTCAGGCACCAAAAAACATCACCAATTCCTTCCCACACAAAAAACTTTGTATGCACCTTACTAAGTAGCAAAATACTTAAGCACACGAGTACAATAGCCAAAACCATCAGAAGCGATAGCAAATCCAACCCAGCCGACCACTACACCAGTGAACAATTCGGAGCAGCAACTTTTTTGTTGGTTTTTTATTTATATAGCCGGGAAAAGCATTAAAATGAAAAATCAGCTACCAAACTAGCTGTCCCATTTTCGTAGTCCACCAATCAAGCAAAATCTTTAATTAGTTATCATGATTGAATGCCAATGGTAAAACTGTGAAAACACACAGTTCCTTGGGATAGAAAGATGGACAATGCAGTGCATCTAAATGTTATCATACAACAAAACATAATAAATGTAACGCTAGAATTTCAATGTACACTTCTAATTCAGTTTTTGTTACACCTTAAACTTTAAAGCACCATCTCCACTTAAAGTAACCTCAAAGGTTGCCAATTTCGTAAACCTACTTTCTCGGTAGTGGAACACGAGAAGCCACCAGATTGTCCTCCAAAAAGCCTGGTCCTAAAACTCAAAACTACCACTGAAACATGCATAAGCCAGGATCATCTTGACAGTGAAATAACATAGGTGCACATATTGGCATCTAAAAATGTTCAAGTGTCAATGATTTAACTATCTCTAGTCAGAGATTACTAAAGATAACAGTCTAATCACAGGAATACCCAAATAAACACATTCTTCACAGATTATCATTGCAGTGCTTAGTCCATCCGCCATCTTTCCTATTCTCCGTTCTTTTTAGAAAAACCAAAAAAACATAAAACATAAAACAGAGCTTGTTTTTCTTACAGTTTAATGGCCGATTATTAACCATGAACTCTGATCACACAGCTGCGATACCCAATTACATAAAGAGTTTCCAACAATTCAAATAAATAAATAAAACTCCTATATACAGAATAACATAACATAGAATTGTAGGCACAACCCCAAAAAAAATTCTTCAGAAAAACAACAAAATTTAATGATTTATTACCATTTAATTGAGAACTTTTGTGCATTGCTAAGCCAAAAAAAATGTGATTCAGTACAACTTTCTCGAATAACTACTAAAATTTTGAATACACCTACCTTGTAGAAAGAAACATAAAGTCCAAACACGTGGCTCAAGATGATGCAAAAGATTGGGAAAAGTGTAGGGGACTAATGACCACTTCAATGAATAATAACGTGCTTCTTTTTTATAGGGAGTCACATGCCACATATTCAAAAAGGGCCACCAGTTTGCCTAAGTTGTTTCCTTCTCTTTTCTCCGAATTTTAAAACAGAGACACAGAAACTGGCTCAGACAAAAATTTAACAGGTGTAATGCCACGTGCATGAATGTCTGCATCTTTTTCATCCAAACAACAAAAAAAAAAAAAAAACACTCAGGAAGAGCTCCTTTAATTCGTTTAGATTCAGTTTTAGATTCAGAAATAGAACTGAATCTAAACTTCAACATGGGACTGCAATTGAGCTGAACTATTTGCGAGTCGCTCGTAAATGACTCGGTCAATTACTTCGACTCGAACTTAAGTCGATCGAGTTTAAATAGCTTGATAAGCCATACGAGTCAAGTTTGAGTACCGATTTTTCAAGCTCGAAAGGTTCGGTAGCCTTATCGAGCTCGTAATTTTTTAATAATTATATATTTATTTATTTATTATTTTAGGTGTGAAAGTTATAAAATTTACCAAAATTACTCTCAAGTAGGCCAAAAAAAAAAAAGAGAGCTTATCGGAATAGGGTTCAAGTAATTCTTCATTATTTCAAGCTCCAGTTCAATTACAAAAACCTCTACTCAATCGAGCTCGAGTCGATTTCGAGTAACATCATAACTATTGAGCTCGAGATCGAAGTTTGACTTGGCTCGATTGCACCCTAACTTTACCTCCACCAAGTTCTGAAAACTCTGGGATGGATAAATTTCAACCGAAATCGAGTTTGGAGACTTGGACTTCTGTACCAATATTGAGATTGAGAATTTTGAGCTTTGGTCAAACTCTACAATAAACTCGGACTTTTGTACCAAAATGGAGATTGAAAACTTTGGGCTCGGTTATATCTTTACAAGTTTACATCTATTTTTGAAGTCGATATTGAAAAACTCGATTCGATTTTACTTTTTATAGAATACGAATTAAAATATCAATATATTTTTATTTTGTTTTTTAAAACATCAATTTTGAATAAATAACTCCACTAATGATATGTCTTATTTGGAGTCTGGTTTTTTAAACCTTTTGTCAATGTCAACTAATTCGTTAGTTTTGGCTTTTAATGATTGTTAAATTTTATGCCAATGCCAACTAAACTAGCCTTGTAGCCTTGGCTAGGGATTCTGTAGAATCTCCTGCTAGAAATTGCTTAAAATTTGGAGGTCTATCACAAAATGGTAAATTCCCTACTTTATAAAAAAAAATATTGGTTGGATTGAGGACTCTGCACCTCATCATGAAGTGGGAACACAAACGCATGTTTTGATTAATTAGTAGGATTTGTTATATACATAGAGATCAATAATCAAATATGGTCCTCATTAGGTAGAAAGTAAAAGGAGAGGCTTGGTGAAACTAAGTGAAGGTTCGAATCGACTGATGTTGAAGAATCAGAGTTGTGGTTAGGGGATACATTTGTGTTTAATTTGTGATCTAGCTGCTTTTAGAAGGATATTGCTTTGGTAATGAGAAGTTGTTGGACAAATGTGAAATGGGCAGAGCGTGTAACCATAGATTGTAATTATGGTATGGTCCCTTTCTTATTTTTTCATCAAGTGGAGGAAGCCGATTGAAGATTGAACATGTATAATCAAGTGGAAGTGGACTTGATTGAGCATCTAAGTTGACAAGGTAAATTCTTGCTAATTTGGTTGACCCTAGCCTAGTACTGTATTTTCATTTACCAAAAGCCAAACTAGTGAACCAAACTGCACCAAACTTCACAATAAGTAATAGTTTGCTTTCTCTGTGCTGACTACTGAGTTGCAGGTAGGCAGAATGTACGGTGTTTTATCTGCCTGCAGAGCTTGAACTGTTGTACATGAAACACAGTAATACCAATGTAATGGAGAAAAAGGAATATATGATTATTGTTTTGCAGTAGTACAATTAAAGAGACTTTACAATTGTGAGTAATTTCTAATGAATCATTCTTCAAAAAAAAAAAAAAACTTCTAATGAATCAAGTCTTGTCATCCATCGTAGTATTTTTTTTTCCATCTATACTACGTGTGGATTTAAAAAGGGAGACACTATATTTAGTTGCATGGAACTTTGAATTTCCTTCACAATATGACCAAAAGAATTACTCTGAGACAATTTCAGACAACAATCTATAACAGAGAGAAGCTAGAAACTGCCATTTTTGGAGGCAAGACTAGAAAGTTACTGGAAATCATCCCTTATTCCTTTCCTTTTCTATGCCTAATACATCAAGATTTCAACAGAACTTTCATCTGTTCCTTGTGAAGTGAACCAGTCAAGAGCTTGGCATAGGCTTGTCTTCTAAAAATGATCTGAAAAGAATATAAGCTAGTCGAGGGCGATGAAGTGGCACCTCATGTCCTGCTCCAATCACAGTCACAAAGGTCAACCCTTCGTAAACTTGACTCCATCCACCAATCTATCACAAGAGGAAGTAGACAGAACATGAGAAAAGGAGATGATGTTGGGCATAACTTGAGAGAATTCTTCTTAAATCTAGATGATTTATTTCAATTCAGTTTGAAAATTAATTGTCATATTTTTGTGGAGTTAATTTCATTGCATTTAGAATGTTAATCTGAGTATTGGAACAAAGGAAACTCGCAAATGATATATTCTTTCATTTGGATGGGGAGAAGAGGAAAAAGGCCACTAACTAAAACAAAGTTAATTTAATTTGTCCAAGAACCACTAAAAGCAAGGAGAAGACATCCAATTAATCATTACCAGAAAGATGGAACACTCATTGCAAAAGTTGTTACTCCTTAAACTATTTGATACAACTCACCCTTTTGTTGTCATACCACGGATACCAATTAGTAATAGTTGGGAGCTTCAGAGCATCGATTGAATATCGAGTTGCAGTTATCGGAACTACCGAATCAGTATCCCCACTGGAAACATATTGAGCATAAAAGGCATACTCAGATATAAGATAAATGCTTAACCACAAAACATAAGAAAGATCAGAATTTTGACATGCAAGAATTACGATAAGCTAAGGGGTTATAAAAGTGTAGCAATTTGGAATCACCCTAGGTAACAACTTAGGACCTCCAACTCACGCTTTCACTATAAAACATATGTTACAATTTTATGGAATTCAAGAGATTTAATGTCTCCTATTTGTACAGTTTGCCCTTTCTTTGTAGACTGAAACCAGGTGGTCTGAGAAGTCTGTGATCTCTAGTTAGTAACAAAGACATAGGACAAGAGGAGAGGATGATGAATCACATAAGCTACAAATACTAATCCAGGATGCAACATACCATGCAAACATTAGTGTTACAAGAAAGAGTAATCGACTAGATAGAACCTGAATACCCATATCCTCAAACCAGCTGCCATTAGTTCTTGATAAATTGGAAGCATGGATAATGGAGAATCTGCCCAGTAGTCACCAACAGTATCGCTGCAAAGCAATATTTCCTGTCAACACAAACATCAATACTAGATTGACCAAGAGTCTTTGAAGTTCTGTCGCTCACCTGCATGTTTTCCATGGGTAAGGGATCCCAGTAGCGTTGGCGTGGAGTGCTTTTTGAACTTCTGGGAGATTAAAGTACACTTCGGAATGCCTTTCAGTGCATGGATCATATGCTCCGCGCATCCAGGGCTAAGTAAAAGGGCAGAAGGATAAGTTTAAAATAAAAGAAAACCAGTGGACAGACTTATTCAGGAGAAAGCAAGCAACTTTGAGAACGCTAAAAGAATTTGTATCTAGCATGTGATACTGGAAAATGAAAGCCCAGAATGGTAAACTATATTAATTGACCAAGGTTCAGTCCTTTTGATGTAAAATTAGTTTACAATCTATAATTGAAAATTTTAGGGTAGCGATTCTATCTGTACTTGGTCAATATGAAATTCATATCATGAAGTATAGCAGACAATAATTATTTGACAAGGTTGGATAATAGATGCATGACAAGATCCTATATGATAGAGGGTAAAATTATTAATTTAATACCAGCAATGTAACATTCTCCTGCAAATATTTTGGCAATTTAAGGTGTCCATTCATATCTTATACCTTCCCAACAGTCCTCCCAGCTCAGGCTACAGACAAAGTACAGAGGTGATTTTCATTTTCTTGGGTGCAAGATGTTTAGATAACTAATGCCAAGTGTTATGCCAACAAAAGAGAATAGTGCAGTATGCAACTGCTGATCAAAGCTGTGTAGACAAACATTCGCTCCCCAAGCAGACTCAGAAAACTCCAGAAGTTCACTCAAACCAACACTATGTTAATGCAAAAAGCAGAATCAAGTCATGACTAGATCCCTTCTCACACCTATGGATTGCAGAATCCAAATTCCAAGCTTTTGTCTGAAATTGAACGTAAAGAGACTGGTTGAGGCTTTGAATCTTGAACTGTATCACTAATGTGAAGCATGCTAGATAACAGGTAGCCAACAATAGATGAGTAATCTCTCCCCAGATTGGGAGATTTTCAAATTCCTACAGCTTCTTTGTTTTAGTTTCTGCAGATTTGTATTCAATAACTAGTTTTAAGAAATTTAAATCTTAACTCCTTGTTGCCACCAATTTTATTGTGAAAGAAAGCTAGTCTAGGATCAGTTTATGACCGAACCAGAGGCTTCCTTCTTCCAGAAGTAGACTAACTCATAACAGAAATGGAAGTAAATGTAAGGGGCAGCCAATATAGAAACTTACAAATTGACCCCTAAATCGTCGTTGCAGCGATGAAGTTTCATTGCAAGGAGGAGTATATATGCTATAAGGATCAATGTTTCCCTGCTCCTTGTCAGCCAGAATAAGAGATTTAACACAGTCATCTGAAGGATGCATAGAAGATCCCAAGTCACAAGCTTTCACGAAGAATCTTGTATGTGGAATCAGAAATCAAACCATTTGTCCACCAGTACTCAAATGTTCCAATGTAATCATGGTAATCATCAGTGACAGCATTACCCACCTGCAACAATAGTTTCATATATAATAAACAAGTAGAAAGTCAAAAGATAAATCAAAACTGAAAATCATTTACCAAAATGCACATTTGAAATGCCATTATCAGTAATACCATGAAGCCCTTGAAATTAATAACAGGATTCGCGATTCCTTTGTTTCTCTCATAGACTATTTGAGAGAGCTGTGGAACGTAATGTCCTGGATAAATAACACAAAATTTGGATCAGCTTCTTCTTATACTGAATGTTTAATGGATTTATGCAAATGAAAAAGGAAATATTTTAGACCTGCGTAACTTTCTCCAACAATGTAAAATTCCCTATGCTTGTATTGAGGAAACCTTTCAAACCACTCAACCAGAAATGTGTATGCATCTTCAGCTACAAAATTTAATATACGAGATCCAAAATAGTCAATATCATGTAAACTTTCAGCCAAAAGGGACCAAATGCAAAACTTAAACTGTCAAAATTCTGTTCAGATGATTAATGAATAAATAAAACAAGGTAAATAAAATCAAAGTTACAAGCTTTTACAGGTCTTACCGGTTCTCTGGTCACCTGCAGTGTACAAATCGGATGATGTATTTGAATATGAAAATCCAACACCAGCTGGTGATTCAAGAAAAAGCAAATTCGGCCACTGCCCAAAAAGGAAATTTACAAATCTGAAATCAGGAAATGAATCAAACAAACTACAGACATAGAAAACCATTACTCGTGCCACTTACATTTGTTCCAAGAATAAGGGTTGAAAAAGAGAGTCTTTCCATCAGGCTTAATGCGAAAAGGGCCAATCTCTTCAGCAGCTCCATAAGCTACAGAAGAGCAACCTGGCCCTCCATTCAGCCACAGAAGTAATGGCCTTCTCTCGGGTGCTCTGCTTGCAGGTGACTCAATAAACCAGTAAAACAAAGCCCTCCCTGCTTTCTTATTTACAGTAACATAACCTGAATACTGATTGAAATCAACGTTGTCTGGCTGCCCGGGTAAAGATCTAATCCTATCTCTCTCTTGATCTTGATTAAACCAAGAATAACAAGTTCCAAAAAGAAGAAATAACGCCGAACAAGCCACAAAGAATAACGTCTGGAAATGGTGGTGACCCATGAAGCTATCTATCAGAAAAACTATAAAATAATCCCAACCCACAAACACAAATCCCAAAAGAATTCTAAGGTTTCCAAAGGAATTCTATTGGGGAGGTATAATTCACGTGATCTGCATTGAACCAACGGAAGTAGTTGAAGGACAACTTATATAGATGATGATAATATATAAACAAATCCTATGAATTAGCACTAGAATATTCAAAGGCAAAAAGAGACACTTTTGATTAACATGAAGTCCTAAATTGTTTACTTCTTCTGTTTTCAAGATTAGGCAACATAACATAAGCCTCTACATAAGCCCAATCAGTGAGTCAAGCGGACGAGAATATTCTCAACCAAGTCAGCAAAAGTGCAGATTTAACCACCCAATTAGATACAACAATCTCCCTGTAATTTTTAGGCCAAATTGCGACTTATCTAAAGATTCCCATCCAACTAGAGACGTTCAAGAAGTCAAGGATTTTAAAAAGTAGCAAAAGTTTTATTTACATTTTGGTAACATTTTTTATGGGTTTTTCTGAATCAAATGATTAATTCGGACTGGCTATCATTGGACGTGTATGAATTAAACATTGACTATACTTGTGTTTGAACATTCTTTATTGAGTGTTGGCATGCCTCACTGGCAATGATTCAGCAGCGCCCCTCAGTGTAGTAAAAAGGTACTGCTATTGGTCAATTTTGTTATCATCCAAAGAAAGATATCAGTCAATGCAAAGAATACTGTAGAAATTGGAGATTCTTACGTGAATGGGTTCTCAATCCACTTATGTAGTTTGTGTCTTGAAAGAGAGTTATATAGAGAATAGCTATGCATGGTGATGTAAAATATAAAGATATTCACATGATTATCCTCTATTCTACAAGAACTTCAAGTGAGAAACCACATAAGTGTAATAATGCATGTTTATGTAAGTAATGTGAATATATTTATACGATTTAAAAATTACAAGATTTACAAGTGAAATAATAGACAGAGTCCATACAAAAATTTTTAAAATAAATGGGATACTACATTACAATTAAATTTTGGTATCGTATAAAAAAAATGTTCACCAATCACATTGAACTCAAGTGACAAAATGGAACATTCTTATAAACCCGATTTATAATTTTATTTGTGGACAATATGATATAAACAAAATCACGACTTATATTGTGTAGATTAATATAATAGAGTGATGCAATTGAACCGACGTGCTTTTGTTTAAACAAAATGGTCTATAGACGATGTTGTAAATTGGGTACAAGTATCATGTATATTTAACTTATATCTTGTAGGATAATTTTAAAATCTTCAGGGAAGAAACATCGACCTACAATAATCGAGAGAAGGGGAAAGAACAAATAGACCAAAAAATCATTCTTAGTTTCGTACTATAAGAAAGCATATATCCAGTAAATTTTATAAAAGTTAGAGGAAAAAATTACTAGTATATGGTTCTATTCGTACTAGCAACCAGATTAAGCTATATTATCCTGAATTTTTTGTAGTTTCAAAAAGAAAAAAATGGAATAAAATAATACCTTAGAGTAAATATTTTCCTAAGTGGGAAAAAATCAACCCTTTTTTTCCTCTCGCTCTCTGTCCATCTTATGGTCATATTCAGCTGATGATTGATGACTTCTTCTACTGGCAGGTTTCGGGGAAAAATATATAATACACCACGTGTATTGTCACGTGGTGTACTTAGAATCAATAATTTATTGCCATGTGACAATGGTGAGTTATACCTTGTATTATTTGGCGATGTGTGATTGGTTCTAGTGCATTACGTGGCACGCCACGTAA
>JAMWEH010000517.1:0-25154 GCA_024721245.1 Mitragyna speciosa
GGACAGACCAGCACACACATCCGTCATATCCGAATTGTCCCTTTTGTGTGCAGGCAATGAAATTGTTGCAGGCCTACCAGCATCATCATTCTTCATAGGATGTGTGCTTGGTGGAATCATTCTCATCATCCTAGGTGACTCACTGGGCCGCAAGAAGCTGCTAATCCTTTCATGTCTGACAATGTCAACAGCTGCTTTATTAATCTCTTTCTCTAGCAACATTTGGATGCATACAGGCCTGAAAATATTAAGTGGTATTGGCCGCGTGGCTATTGGATCATGTGTCCTGGTTTTGTCTACGGAAAGTGTAAGGAAAAAATGGAGAAGCCAAGCAGGAATTGTAGGATTCTTCTTTTCTACACTTGGTTTTATGTCCTTACCTGCATCAGCACATCTGAATAGAAGTAATTCATGGAGGACACTCTTATCTGCTGACATCTATCCCTGCAATTCTTTATTGTATGATTATTCAATTCTGTATTAACGAGTCTCCAAAATGGCTACTGGAACAAGGAAATATACCTGAAGCTCTAGCAGTTCTCAATGCAAATCATAAGCAAGATCCTAACTGCAACAACTCGAGCTTCTCCTTGGTGGTACAATCAAATAATCAGGACCGAATAAGGCATAAGGTGGGCAATAATCATCAATCATTGATAAGCACATTGTTGACGAACAAAGGCATTCTTCAACAACTAATACTGGCCATGCTTGTTGGATTGGATTCGGCATTGGGGGGTCACATTCTTTGGCATGCCATTGGCTGTTGGCAACTTGGATTTCAATCTCTAATGGAGTGTGCATTCAATGCCTTGCTACAGATACCAGCTCTAGCAGTAACTTTTTGCTTAGACAAATCCAGGAGAAGAATTTCAATTTTGACATTAAGTACCATAAGTGGTACATGTGGAATTTCGAGAATCTTGGTAGGAAACCAGAGGAGAAGACCGCAATTGTTGCTAGAGCTTACATCCTTCCCCAGTGTTGATGCTGCTTTTAACATGTTGGGGATTTATATCGTAGAATTATTCCCCACGAATACGAGGAACTCAGCTGTGGCAATGGTGCGTCAGGCCGTAAGGTTAAGTGGTGTGATCAGTCCACTAGTGATTGCCATAGGAGGAGAGCTTAATAAAGTTTCAACCAAATTTTATTTTTGGGGTGTTGATCTTGATTTTAGGGCCATTGATCATATTCCTTCCGGAAACTATAAGCGAAACTGTTTCAGTCAAATTGCACGAGAAACAACAGGAGAATGATGGAACCTTGACAAATGTTGTATAAAAATAAGCAATATTCACAACCGCATACGTATAACTAGTCTATGTGTTTGTGTGTAGCAACTAGCCCTTTATGCTAAGAAGAGGTGAAAGATTGATATTTTGAGATTCTTTTTGTTCCCAAGTGCAAGCAAATAATTGGAATCAGGAATGATCAAAGTTTCTTGGTCACAATAATCAGCACCAAGCACTCAAGAAAGTGTCTGCTATTTCCTTACCATGGTTTTGATGCTTGAATATCAATGCCTGGAACTTCAATCTGAGGAGTTTCAAGTACATTTCTTACAAGTCCACAATAAAAATAGTTTCTTGATATTACAGTCTCATATTAAACCAAACAATAATCCCTTCTAATCAGTACCACATTTTTTTCCCTAACACCCACTGTAGGAGATCTATTTATTCTGGAATTGTTCGCTTTGTCTTGTCGTGCCATGGCCAACGAATCATATGTACAAAACTATGTTTTTTTGGTTAGTTACAGTTTATCCCTTAAAGTATATCTTGAATTTCACTTTATTCCCTAATCTTTTATTTGCGCCATTTGACCCCTATTAGACAAAATTACTCCTCTATTATTCTCTTTTTTCTATTTTTCTTTTCCTTTACCTCTTCTTCCCTTATTTATTTTCTTCCATAATTTTTCTTAAATCCTAAATATTCTCTTTATGTTTCTTCAATTGAAAAATAATGATGAAATAAGAAAGAAGTACTAGTTAATTACTCATTAAAACATAAATAATTAAGATGCAAAAAAAATTAAATGAAGATATGATAATATCATTGAATCAAAACTCAATGTTTCTAGTAACTTGCACCAAATTACATATTTAACGAGTGTCGCATAATTAAATCTAGCATGAATTTAGTTTATTTTTTATTTTTATTTGAAAAACATTAACAAACTAATTAACTAGTAGCTTAACAAGAAACAAGAAAATACGAGGGGCAAAAAAGGCAAGAATGCAGAAAAAGAAAAAGGAAAATAAAAACGATAAAAGGGAAAGAAAAAGAAAAGTGAGATAAAAAGAAAAATAGAAAATCAAAATAGTAGATAAGTGGTTTTGTTTTGTCTGTGTGAAAAAAAAAAAAAATGTTACCGGGCAAAGTGAAAAGGGTGTATAAGGGAAGTAAATCGTTATATCTTTTTAGTTAAAAAACTAAATCATAAGACCCCCAATTTTCGTCATTAATGATTATTGGGCGTATTTCCACATTTATTATTCAAAAGAACACTGGGATGCATTCACATTGTTCCTCACTCGGATGCATTCACATTCTTCTTCACTCGGATGTATAACAGATAAGCATTTTTGGTGGTGCTACCAAATTAAGTAAACTCCCGAATCACCAAAATCTTGCAATTATGGAAGATCTTTAGACATTCTCATAGGATTTCTCATTCAAATGTTTCCAATTTTATTGGTCTTAATGCTGTCAAATATGTATGTGGGAAACATAAGAGGGAACATAACTACTTTTCCTGTCAGAATAGGGAACTGAGGAGCTTTTAGGTGCCAATCAGGGAGTCGTGATTCACAGTGTCATTTGTTTAAACTTATTTTTGTTGCCATAATTTTAGCTAGGCTGATATAATATGTCCCATATGGATCTCTACTCTGATATGAAGTATCCATAGTTATACCAAATCGTGATCGGAAGTTCAGATGACTTATCTTTTAATATAAAACTTCGGCTGAGAAGTCTTTCTCCTGTACAGAACTTATGATATCAACATGGTTTTTAAAAAATTAAGGACTCATTACACGAAAGAATCGATCGTGATCTGCATGCGAAACGCTTTAATCAATATTAAAGAATTGAAGATATTATGGTGGTGAAGGGTCTTATTTCTTCGTCTTGAATAAATTAAAAATTAAGTTTCTGTATATTTGAAATACAATGTATTGAGAAAGAGTAATTCTAATTTAGGTTCTCTTTTGGATAAATATAAAATATAGAGGGCAAAAGTTATATTCATTGGAGAGAGAGAGAATCATTTTATTAAATATAGGGAGACAAATGCAAAAATACCATGGGCGATGTGTCATAGAGACATCCTAAAGATAGAATTTTTGTTAAGGCCGACAACTGTTTAAAGGCCTTAAAAAAAAGCCATCTTTAATCGGAGACTTCGTAAGAATCCCTCGAATTAAATGGCTGATTCAACTCCATTGCTCTCAGATTATGCTGCAACTGATCTTCCTTGCAATGCAGACTCCTCCAAAGCAGAAAGTCTCGAGGACTTGATTGAACCATACATTAGAGGCTTCAGTTGGTCTCAAGTTTTACAAGTAGTACTTGTATCAATGGCTTCTTTCTTTGAGGCACAACAAACCTTTATTACAATCTTCACTGATGCTAAGCCCTCGTGGCACTGCACACAAACTGCTAACGCAACGTGCAATTCTCAGTCCAACATTTGCCAACTTCCAGCAAATTCATGGCAGTGGGACAAACCAGCACGCACATCCACCCTATCTGAATGGTCCCTCCTGTGTACCCATCAACTTGTTGCCGGCCTACCGTCATCATCTTTCTTCATAGGATGCCTGCTTGGTGGAATCCTTCTCAGCCTCCTAGGTGACTCACTCGGTCGCAAGAAGCTGCTTGTCCTTTCCTGTCTAACAATGTCTGTGGCTTCCGTATCGATTGCTTTCTCCAAAAACATTTGGATCTACTCAGGTTTGAGAGTATTAAGTGGATTAGGCCGTGCAGCGATTGGATCGTGTGTCCTTGTTCTGTCAACAGAGAGTGTAGGAAAGCAATGGAGAGGCCAGGTGGGAATTATAGGATTCTTCTGTTCTACACTTGGTTTTATGTCTTTACCTTCTATTGCATATTTCAATAGAAGTTACTCATGGAGGACTCTTTATCTTTTGACTTCCGTTCCTGCGATTGTTTACTGCATACTGATACAATTCTGTGTTCGCGAGTCACCAAAATGGTTACTAGAACAAGGTAAAGTACACGAAGCTCTAGCAATTCTCAATACACATGCATCTCAAAGTTGCAACATGGCAAGCTTTTCCATGGTATATTCTAAGCAAAAGCAAAGGCAGAAGGTAGACGGCGATCAGTCATTGATCAGAACATTGGTGATGAACAGAAACGTTCTTCAACATCTAATATTGGCGATGTGTGTTGGATTTGGCATTGGAATGATTTACTACGGCATGCCATTAGGTGTTGGCAACTTCGACTTCAATCTGTACTTGACTACTGCATTCAATGCCGTGCTAGAGATACCATCTGCAATGATGACTTTCTACTTAGCTAAATACAGGCGAAAAAGTTCACTTCTGGCATTAACCACCATTAGTGGTGCTTGTGGCATTACATGTATCTTGCTAGGAAAATGGAAGGGACTGCAAATGGGGCTAGAGCTCAGTTCCTTCTTCAGTGCCTGTGCAGCTTATAACTTGTTGCTAGTATACACGGTAGAGTTATTCCCCACAAGCACGAGGAACTCAGCTCTGTCGACTGTGTGGCAGGCCGTAGTGTTAAGTGGTGCAGTCAGTCCGCTAGTGATTGCTATAGGAGGCGACTATAATAAAATTCTACCACATTTTCTGTTTGGAGTATTGATATTAATTTTAGGTTCATTGGTTATATTCCTCCCAGAAACTACGAGTGAAAACTATTCAGCCACATTGGATGAGCAAGAGCAGGAGCATGATGGATCAGCTGTGACAATTCGAGTATAAACCAAGTAAAATTTCATATATACTCATTTCGTTTGTATAACATCTGGGTCCTTTTTTCCCCCTTAGAAGAGGAGCAACATTAATTTCGTCTTTCTTTCCAAGTGTTTAGATAATCACACAGCAGGAATGACAAATATCCTTAATCACGACCAACAACAAGCACTCAAGAAAGTTCTCCTACTAATTCACCATTTGTCCTCACTATGTCGAAGAAATAATGATCCATTTAAAGGAGTTCTACATCTCCTCACTCCTCTCATTTGAGACGTCACAATTAGAAGGCCGCGAATGACCTCTGTTTCCGCAAATAATTCTTCTATACCAAAAAGCCTACTTACTAATTACTACCACTTTTTAGAAGGCTTTAGCATGGAGGATCTGCCAATGGTGGTTTTTCTAGAACCTGGAGACCATAAGTAATAGAATAAGAAATTCAGCGATTTATTTGAAATTTTTAACTTCCGGGATATAGAAGAACAAATAAATGTTAAACATAAGATGGCAGGCTAATTTAGCAAAAGACTTGGTGATTTCAATAATTCCTCTGATTTTGATCCTGTTTCTGGTGATGCAAGGATATTGGTCGAAGGGGTTAACTGCAACAACTCGAGCTTTTACTTTTTGGTACAATTTAATAATCAGGACCGAATAAGGCAGAGGTTAGCAATAATAATCAATCATTGATCAGCACTTTGTTGAAGAACAAAGGCATTCTTAAACAACTGATACTGGCCATGATTGTCGGATTTGGCACTGGTGTGGTATTCTATGGCTGCCATTGGCTGTTGACAACTTAGATTTCAATCTCTACTTGAGTCTTGCATTCAATGCCTTGCTACAGATACCATCACTAGCAGTAACTTTCTCCTTAGCCAAATCCAGGAGAATAATTTCACTTTTACATTAAGCACCATATTAAGAGTTGCATGTGGAATTTCAAGTATCTTGGTAGGAAACCAGAGGAGGGGACTGCAATTGTTGCTGGAGCTTGCATCCTTCTCCAGTGTTGATGCTGCTTTTAACATGTTGCTGATATATACCGTAGAGTTATCTCCCACGAATACCAGGAACTGTGGCAATGGTGCGTCAGGCCATAATGTTTGTTGGACCACTGGTGATTGCTATAGTAGGAACCTTCACAAAATTCTACCAAGTTTTATTTTTGGGTGTTTATCTTGATTTTAGGGCCATTGGTCATATTCCTGCCGGAAACTATGAGTTAAACTATTACAGTCAAATTGCATGAGAAACAGCTGGAGAACGATGGAACTTCGACAATGCTGCATATGCGTAATTAGAATGGTGGAACTTTGACAAATGCTGCATATGCGTAATTAGAATGGTGGAACTTTGACAAATGCAGCATATGTACGGTTAGTCTGTGTCTGTTTGTAGCAAATAGTCATTTTCCCTCGGAAGAGGGGAAAGATTGATTTTTTGAGGTTGTTGCCTAAGTGCAAGCAAATAATTAGAAGCAGGAATAATCAAATTTTCTTGGTCACAATAATCAATGCCAAACACTCAGGAAAGTGTCTGCTATTCCGCAACATGATGCTTGAATATGAATACATGGAACTATGAAATGGTGAACATCAATCGGAGAAGATTCAAGTACATTCTTACAAGTCAACAACAAAATTAGTCTCACATTAAACCAACTGTCGGAGTTCTATCCATTCTGGAATTGTTCTCTTCTTCTCATGCCATGCCGTGGCCAATGCATCATCTATACAAGACCTCTTTTTTGGAAAGACTATTTTATTTCGGTATACTTTGATTTTCACTTTACCCTCATGTTTTATTTGTGTCACCATCCCTCTCTACTATTCTCTTTTTCCATTTCCCTTTAACCATTCTCCTTCCCTTCTTGATGTTCTTTTTCTTTTTAGTTTTCATTGATTTTTCTTTTTGTTCGCTTCTTTATTTCTATTCTTTTCCTTCTTTGTTTTGAGCATTGGGGTGACTAATGCTTTCCTAACTTCCGATACAATCCTGGGCTCAAATTGAGATTCCTGCCGCTGAAGAATAGTCAGTTACAAGATGATATTGTCTTCTAATGTTTGTTTATGATAAATTTGAACATATGACCGAGTCTAGGATAAATTTATATGTTGTCCCTACTGGTATTGGTTTTTTTTTTTTTTTTTTTGGGGTGGGGGGGGGGGGGGGGGGAAGAAAAAAAAAAGGTTTGGATATAAAGTTAGCTAATAGGGCACTGATAAATGGCTCTTACCATTTTTTTTGTTTACAAGACATTTTTTCCTAATTGGAGTCTCTATTTCACAAAGAATTAACTTTAATAACATTTTATTCTTGAAATAAAATATCAAAATTGACATTACTGTTGTAGCCCTATGAAATAAAGAATAAGCATTAAAGATTAGAACATAACTAAATCATTATATTTTTTGCAAACTATAAAACAAGCATTTAAAATTAGAAACATAATTGAGTCATTATATTTTTCTTCCAAATCAGAGTTTCTATTTTACATGAAAATTATAAATTTAATATAATTTTGTGTACGAAGAATGGAATAAGTATTCAAAATTATAACCATAATTACAATGAATAAGCATTCAAAATAAGGATCATAATTAAGTCATTATAGTAGTTTTTTCTAGAATTAAAATTTCTACTCTACATAGAAATTAATGTAAATAAAATTTTAAAACATCAAAAGTGATATTACAACCATAACCCTGTCCTTAGAAACATCGCAAAGTCATTATATTTTTTTCACAAGGGCTATTAGTAAGAAAATCTAATTTAATCGACACAATTTACATTTTTAATGTAGCATAGATACAATGTCTGTGAACGTGCATGTGTGTTTGATCCCGTTTAAACAGGGGAAAATTTTGGAAATCAATGATGTCCTCAAGATGTGTTGATATGCCCATTCTGAAAAGTTGCAGTTAACTATTCTTTTACTAGTAGACAGTTTTCCAATCTGGCAACATCTGAAAGTTTCCTTCACGCAATCAAGAAAAATCTTCAGAGAGAACGTAGCCTAGGAAAAAATGGGACGGCGTATTTTCACGATACATTGCATGTGCCAGCACTGGACTTGCACAGCAACATGCCTTTCATTTTCTTAGATGTACAAGCGTACTACCCGTTTCTGTTTCGACTGTTCAATTTCATTACTTCTGTTCATCACATGACCGAAGAAATTGTGACATAAGCAGCCAACTTAGATGAGTTGGCTACCACCATATTTTTAAAAGTTAAGTGGGGTAAGAAATTGGGAATTCAAATTTTGCCACTTATAAAAAATTTAAATAGGTACATAATACACATGTTTGATCCGATAGTAATCTAATTCCTATCGGTTACTTGAGCCTAGTTGAGCCTCTCAATAAAATAGATTAAGAGTAGAATAGGATACTGTTGATAATTGACCCAAAAAAAAAATAGAAATTATGATCTTCTATGTTTCCAATCCCTGTGTTCTTTTTTTTTTTTTTTTGGTCAAACCTATACTATTACAATTGGAGAAGGAGAATGGTGCTTGATGGAATTCAAACCCCGACCTCTAAAGTGGAGTCGTAGAATTCTAACTGTTCGACATTTTATTCGTTTCCGATCCCTGTGTTCTTGAGGAAGCCGAAACTTACAAGTTTGCAACGCTTATCAATTTTGCATAGCAAACTTATGTGTTCAAAATTGACAATTAAACACCTAAAGTACATCTTACCAAATTCATCTAACAAGGGTCTCGTCAAAATAATTCTTCTAATGCAAACCAGATCCAGGGTACTCTTCTTGAAAAAGAATTAAACAGAAACATTATGGGCTCAAATCAAGTGTTGTAAGGGAATACTCACTCGGTGAAGCCCGTTACAAATGACGCTCTTGCTATTGTACGGCTGGCCCAATTGCCCAAAACCATCTATAATTTGGATTTCAACATTTTATAAACCAGAGAAAGTTAACAAAGAAGGGTAAAAGGAAAGCTTTCTGTTTGGTAACAGCATGTGAAATTTGCACTTTCTAGGACAACTTTTCAGATTGGTTTTGAATGGTTGGAATGAGTTTTTATAACTTTTATCTGAAAATAAAATCATACAACAATCCTTCGCGATTGCTAGTTATGATAAAATTGCCTCAAAAAAAAAGTAAAGGTGTGATACCCTGTCCCACATCAGAAAAGTGAAATAACTTGGATTAATGTATGAGTTGGGTCTAAGCACTCAAGTCCAACTTGAGATATCTATTTTGGGCTAGCGAAGACGGAGCCCAAAAGTTGGACTTGGCTGCTCAGACTCTGATCGCGCGTTGGGCCTGCGGGCTTGGAGCGTGACAGAATGATATCAAAGCAAACCTCGTATGGTTCCTTTACACTGCTTTCAGTCAATTAAGGCTAACCTGATTGTGCATTCAATAGACTACTCGAAACAAAGAGTGATCTTCACGGGGTGAGACTAGACTTATGGTATTGGGTCGGACTACGCAAGGAAGCTGGACTACGCAAGGAAGTGGAGAAACTAAGTGCTACGTCAACCTAAGGGCAGGAGTCACCTCTAGAGCTGATACAACCGAGTGGACAATCTGAATTATAATATGGATTGGACTTTACGAGGACGCAAAGCCTAATAAAGAGGATTGAATGTGATATCCCGTCGTACATCAGAAAAGTGAAGTAACTTGAATCAATGTATAAGTTGAGTCTAAGCAACTCAAGTCTAACTTGGAATATCTATTTTGTGTTTACGAAGACCAACTCCAAAAGTTAGACTTGATTGCTCAAACTTTGATCGCGTGTTGGGTTGCACGCCAAGGGCGTGACAAAAAGGCTCCGCAATTTTTCTGCAGATGTAATCAAGCTGCTCGTGCAACCACAAGTCTAAAAAAGAATTACGAATTTAAAATAAGTATTGGCATCTGCTTGTGATACTGAGTGTACTTGGACCATGCTCTCTTTAGCCTGGTGGGAATGTAGGCACGAATCTAACAAATGGGATGCAGAGCAATCAGCTTTTTCCTAATAATAAAATGCACAAAAAAAAAAAAAAAACTCTAGTAATAAAGTAATAATTCACTGACTAATCATGTATTGTTTGACCAAGAAAGAAAAACCAAATTTCTCGCCTCCTGTGTGCATAAATTAATAGCGCATGCAATTTGAACTGGCTCCTCATAGAAAGATACGAGATTTGATACAGGCAAGTATTACACTTTGTATGTTATATTTCATGTTATATATTTTAATAAATTGACACGTATTTTTAAAGTTATAAAAATATTAAATTTTAATTAATTATGTGTCACCTTATCAACAGGTGTAATATGTGTAATATGAAGTTTAATAAAAGATCTTTTGCGGACTTTGACAAAAACTTGACACAGCCTCTCTTTGTTTTTGCTCAGCATGGAATCACAACCACTAAAAAGGAGATTTAAAATGTGTGTGTATATGAATGTGTGCACCCTATCACTATCATGAAGCAAAACATTCAATAGACTGATAGCACAAGACAGGAGATTCCAACGATAGGTCTCTCTTGACTCTAATGATAGGTCTTTCTAGTAACTGAAAAGTTTTGTAACTCTTTCTTAATGAACCGATGGCACATAGGTATTATATTTCCAAGCATCCGGCCAGAATTGCAAATTGCATTGTGTTGCTTCAAATGAAGTAATCAGCTAATCAAAAAACATTATCTGCTTCAAGAACTCCAATGACAGTTCAGTGGCCCATTACATGTGGATTGCTAATAAATTAGTGCTTCTTTTTACGTAGTAAATTAGTACTTAATTAAGAGCATGTGGTTATCAATTTAGAAGTAGCTGTACCTAACTTGGTGGAATCCGAGATGTATAATTGGATAACTAAGTACCGCTCGATGTTCTTTTTCCCAATTGAATACTAGATTAATACTAAGTGTAAAAGAATCTCTTGCCGATGCTTTCAATTTTTCTTTTCTTTTCCTGAATTTCATCCAAAATCTAATTTTCATGAAGTATTTTTTTCTTGATTTTCCTTTTTTATTCTGGGTTTGGGCACCTGGGAATGTACAAAGTTAATAAACCTCAAATGAATTCTTCTTCTTCTTCCTCTTTGAATTTAATCTTTTATTTAGGTGCATGGCATGGGCTCATCTTTCTTGCTTTTATCCAACAAAAAGAAAAAGCTTCCAGAGCACCGTCATGTTATCTACTAACTAATCGAACAATTTCTGGACCAAAGATAACTAATGGAAGAAAAATTGAAGGTTGTAATCAAACCATTTGATCATTACACACATGTTAAGAATCAGATTCACAGTATATATTTCTTTTTGGAAACTCTCATTATTAGTTATCACTAAGTATCAGATGTACCTCGAACTTATGCTTGGTAAACATGTTTTGCTATATCATATATACAAAGTATAAACTTGCGTGTGATTGTATGAATGATTATATTTCACGGAATTCTGAAATTGACCAATATCTTACTTTCAGATTATTATACAAATATATCTTCAAGTGCACTAATCTTTTAAGCAATCAACGATGGAGAAAGTGAACGAAGAAGACCTCATTCTCAATTTTTATGGATGTCCCATTGAAGATTTGAATGATCCACCTACTCCATGTCCTTTATTCCCTTTAAATTCTGTCTTGGAATACATCACACTAGTATGATGTCCCTGTCAAAATTAAATTTAGTAAGAATGAAGTTGCTAATATGATGGGAAAATGGAAAATATTCTTAGATGTGGACATGTAGCTTAATTCGAAGTTAGTTTTGATTAGGCTAGTAATAAGGGCGAATAATTGACTATTTATTTACAACCCTATTTTGTTGTTTTGCTAACTAAGTATGTCACAAAGGTATTTATTCTGCAGCATGCTCTCGTCGACAGCCACAGACTTTCTCAGACTATCCGCTAAAAATAAGAGAAAAAGAGGGAGAAAGAATCCTTGTTCCATACGAAAATGGAAAAGAAACACTAAGACTTTCTTTCAGCATATCTAACATTCTCGTAATAATCTTTTAGTATTCCAAGTGAGCTTGCTCCAAGCCATCATGCCTTTTATATCTAATAATTTCTATCTTTTATAGTTACAGCCAAAAATGCATGTACATTTTTGCTAAGGATTATGACAGCAAACAAGATTCTAAGATATAGGAATATAAGACATTGACTATGGTTTGTTGAACTACAAATTGCAATTCAGAAAGATTTTTTATTCTGATCAAACTTCTATAACTAAGGCTTTCTTGGCAAATGCATGAGACTTTGTATACAAAAAATTGTTGCGGCAAATATGGTAGTCGAATATCCCAAGGAAATATCAATTGTTCAATGAATAAAGATATCTTCTTTCAAAATTTTTTTATTTTTTTGGTTTGGGGTGGGGGGGGGGGGGGGTAAAGAGACCCTCTAAATCTTACATGTCAAATTATTTCTTGTGTATGCTAGTGGTACAATATTTTCTTGACTATTATACTGGACCACCAGCAAGGACATAAATTTTGACTATTCAATAAATCTTGTTTATATATGTTGGTTCAGGAGTCTGGACTTTTCACTGTCTTTTCGTGAATTCTGGTACAAAACTTGGGTCCAGAGAGAAAATGAGATGTCAAACCTTTTGGTTGGGGGGAGGGGAATGTAAGAAGACATATATCTAGTAGCCATGCATTATTGCGTACCTTTGCGCGTCGTGAAAATTATTTGTCACTGAAACCATAAATGCTTTTGGAGGACGGAGATGGACAGTTAATTTATTAATGCAACATAGTTTTGCAAGAAATGTTTTACTACATATTTAAAATCTGAACACGCTCATTTTTTTAAGCTTGTTAATCTATTGGATTTGGTTAAAGAAAATAATTTTTTTCTAACGGTCTTTCTAATTCTAAATCATCCTTACAAAAGTTGAAAAAGTGCAACCTGGTTTTAATACTTTCTACCAAATTAGTTATAGGATTTATATATGTGTAGTCTGCAAGTCATCGACCAAAAATTTGAAATTATAAATCTCTACTCATTAAGCAATATTACGTTTTTATGAACCAAGATTTTAGGATTCCCCATAATGGAAAAGCTATGTAGTTGCGTATGTGCCTTCAAATGCTTTCTAACCTTTTCCTTAACGCCTTTTAACCTTCAAAGGAGAGGCTTATTTTCCTGTTAAGTAAAAATTGGATAGTGAAAATTCTGAGCAATCTCTACTAGAAAGATTGTGGTCTTTAAGAAACATATATTCCAAATTTGAGATTAATGGAGAAGTCATTTCATGAATGCAGCCGTTATATACACTAGTATTGAAGTCAATGCTCGATGCTTGTGTAAATTCACACATTAAAAAAAAGGTTACACAAAAAAAAAAAAAAAAAGAAAATAAGAAAAGTCATGAGAGTTATTTGTGGTGTGAAACATGAGAGTATATTTGACTAATGGGCTTTTATCATGTGGGCATTTATTTTTGTAAAGACTAAAAATTTTATACCAACTTCTTGTTCATGCTTATTAAAGTAAGAATGATGATGATGATGATGATAAAACGTGGTGGCATTTGTGAATGCAAATGAACTGCACGCCGAATTATTTGTTTTATGATCTTGGTTTGGTCTAAACACCTAAACCAACATATATATATATATATATATGTGTGTGTGTGTGTGTGTGTGTGTGTGTGTGTGTGTGTGTGTGTGGATTGTTTCTAGCTAGGCAACCTGGTGATTACTATGTAGCCAGGGGTTTCGTTTAGCGAATCTCAATTTTTATAAAATTATTATGAAATATTCTATAAATACGTTTTTCTAACGATACTATTATGTTTCATATATCTCTTTACATAGTATACATCACATCTAAAAAATTATTACAGTTATTCTTCTAATAATATTTCAAAAAAAAGAAATCCAAAGCGAGTGAGTGAGACATTACATGATATTCAAATAAAAAATTATGATATCTTGATTAATAATGTCAAGGTAAATCACATGGATACAGAAAATAATAGAAACATTTGACATTTTGAAAAGCAAAGGTAGGAGGCAAATCACGTGGTTACAACAGAGTTCAACTAAGAAGTATTTTTTTCAATGAGGCTAGCTTGATCTAGTATTTTTGTCAAATATAATTCTTTAATTTTTTTTCAAATATAATTCTTTATTTTTTTTTACACACCATGTTTAAAGATAAAGATTATTATATAAAGTTCAATGTGTGAAATGTTTCTGGCTTGCTTAGTTATACAATAAATCATTTTATATTTTAAACACGATTAAAATGTTCCACCAAGAACTTTTGAAATATTTGTTTATAAATATATGATTCCTCCTTGAACTGGTAATCGTCTCCTTAACAAATGTAGTTTTGACATGTAATCAGCAGTAATAATGGAATATGTAAAATTACAGTAAACTGCTAAAGCAACTTAGACTAATCATCAATCTGAACTCAATGTTTATTCAGATCTCCATTTAACACATGCAACACATTCAAAATCTTGAAAGAAACAAAATTATAGAATGGAAATATCATCTCCATTATTGAATATGAAATCAAATAGAATAACAATTGCATTTGATTTTTTTCCAAATCACTTTGTCTATCAATGTCATATGACATGCTCGTAGTCCATTGCTCCACCCTTTTTTTTTATCATCAACTCCTCACCCCCCCCCCTCCCCCCACGCCACCCCCAAAAAACAAAAACAACATAAAAGACCTACCACGCTAAAACCATGTTCATGCTTTGGTTGTCCAGTATACAATAAAGCTGTGTCTAAAATGATTGAATAAACTGTAGTACCAAATTTTCTAATAAAAAGTGGTACAACATTTTCAGTCCTATTGCAAGATAGTTAAGGGTTTTTTTATTATTTAATAGCCCTTTCTCTTTAAGTGAATTTAATATTTCTTGTTTGTTTCCTCGTTGATCTTTTTGTGTTTTTGTTAATTATATTAATTTCTTTGTTTTCTGTGAACAGCCACCATTTTTGTCGTCCTCTTTCTTTTGTTTTTCTGCAATTAAATATAACAACTAGCCACAAATAAATGTGTGTGTGACCTAATGTTTTCGTGTTGTTCTATTTATTTTATTTTTTTGCATGGTTTCACAGGCAGCCATAAGAACATATGATGATGGTTGCTTTAGCTTTCCTGTAGGTCCCAAATGTTTCAGTCTCTGCAGCAAAGGAGCTGGAATCTTTAATCATTTTCACCATCTTTTCCCTCTCAATTCCTTTTTCCAATTCAAGCAAAAAATTAAAATTAATGTTGAGATTTTTCCCAAATTTTGACCATAATTTTAGTTCTCGTATAGTCTGTTAACCATTAAACTCAAAAATCTTATCTCTTTAGTGATGGATTCGTTTGTTTCTACCTCATGAAACCTTGCTAACTATCTATACCACGTGTTTTTGCATGTTTCCATGAAACTTTTCTCAGACTTTTATGAGAGTTCACAATAAAAAAGAATACTTTGTCGGTCATTATTATGCTACCACTTGTTGATTGAATAGTGTTCCATTAATACCAATGCTTGGTCTCAGATACTACTTCTCATCAATCTTGAAGTTGAGGGTCATGCAGAAAACACATTGTTAAGCATGTGCCTTCCGTCCATATGAGAAAGACTTCACGGAAACACAATAATTTGTGGCATTAGCTAGTGGTCTTAGTAGGTCCTGACTAAAAAGTTTTCTTGCGGTTCTTTCAACTTTGAATTATACTTAGCTGGCAAGTGGGAAGTGGGATTGTGCTGAAAGTGAAAGTTAAGGTGAAGATATAAGAAAGAAAAGGTGTGCTCCAGTAGATAATGGCAACAGGAGTACTCCAAAATCAAGATGAAGTCCTCCCAGCTGAGAATCTGAGGAGGCAGCTTGCTCTTGCTGTTAGAAGTATTCACTGGAGCTACGCAATTTTCTGGTCCATTTCGTCCAGACAACCAGGGTACTCAATATTATAATTCTGTTTCTGCATTATTGACTTTTGGTTTTATTCAAAAATTTTATAGGATTTTTTCAGCAAATTTTGGCTGCCTTTGTCCTTCCATCACTCCTTTCTCCCATAAGTGTTTTTTCCCCCCTTCTTTACTATATATTTTTCTCTTTTTCTTGTTGTTTTTCTGCCAAAGGGTTAGTGCCAGAAACTACTTTTCAGTTTCTAAAGATTCCATGAATATGGAATAGGCAAATGAAGGGTCATATAATTTGAGGAGATATTTTAGGAAATGTTCTGTGGTTGTAAGAATAATTATTTTTTGTACATAAGAATTTTTTTTTATATAATTCGTTAACTTTCATCAAACTGGAAAAAGGAACACTAGCACATACTGCCAAGAAATTTGTTTTCATTACTTTTGCCCAAGAAGTTATTTTCTCTACTTCTTTGTTACCTTTATGAGTTTGCTTCCCATTTTAACAAATATTCTAAGAATGGTAATGTCCTACAAATTAATTCTACCTTTGCCTATTAATTTTTTTCTTTTTGATTTGTAAAATTAACAAATGTTAATGAGTATTATGATTATAATAACTTGTTCTAAAGAAGATTTTTCATGACTGCATATGATCTAATGGCTAACGGATCTCTGAAGGGTGCTAGGATGGGGTGATGGATACTACAATGGAGATATCAAGACAAGGAAAACAGTTCAGGCTGCAGAGCTTAATGCTGATCAGTTGGGGTTGCGTAGAAGTGAACAACTGAGGGAGCTTTACGAGTCCCTCTCGGCAGCTGAGACCAATCATCAAGCTAAAAGGCCTTCAGTTGCTTTGTCTCCAGAAGATCTCACAGATACTGAGTGGTATTTCTTGGTTTGCATGTCATTCATATTCAACGGTGGCGAAGGGTAATTCCTTCTCGTCTTTTTAGAGATTATCTTTCTTTAGTGCATGGTAATTTGTTGTCCCATTAAACTCTAAATTAATGGGAAGTTGTCATATTTTGATTTCCTAAGTTGTAGAATTATTTCATCTCCAAAACTTGATAGCATATGACCTGGTCTTTTTGAGTAAACAATTAGGTATACATGGTGCAACCAAGCAAATCTAAATCATGGTATAATTATGAAATGAAGCTCGTCATCATAAATGCTTTAAGTGCATTCGACTAAGTTCATTAAACAAATTGGACAGAAAGTACATTGTACCCCCGTATATAGGACATTAATCGCCTGCCCATTTCCTCATTGTGATATGATCTTTCTTTGCTTGCTTGCAGTCAGCAATCATTTTCTCCTTCCTGTTTGGACCATTATCTTCAATCACCATTGGGTCCACTGCCAAAACAGAAATGCATGTGGAGGCAGTGGAGCAATAATGCGACCAAAATTCAAAGTTGAAAGTTAAAATTTGGGCTCACTTTTACATTTTTTCCATGGCTTGATTGTACTCAGAAGGTTTAGATAAATTGAAAATTGGCTATGTCAATAATTGGTTGGACTATTAAATGCTGATATTGATTAACATTTATCGAATTATCCAGTAGTTTTATTTTTCCCTTTAAAATCCACTGTCAGATTGCCAGGACGTACTCTAGCAAAGAATCAGATTATATGGCTATGCAATGCTCACCAGGCAGACAGCAAAGTATTCACTCGATCTCTGCTTGCCAAGGCAAGTAAATGGCACTTCCACTGCTGCAATGTATTTGATAATACATCATTCCCACAAATTTAACATCTTTTTATGTTTTTTTTTTCTACCATGAATCAATGGACTTGTACTGCCTTCTTCAGAGTGCATCTATTCAGGTAACACGTTATTTAATCACCTTTTAAGTGATTACTTACCTGTTCAATTTATTCAGAAATTTGTATGAAATTCTATGCTTTAGATCCACTGAATGCGGGGAAAATTTAAGCAAATGTCATAATCATTTGATTTTTTGACCCAAAGGATAACACTGACTTGGAGTTTGCTTTTCCATTTTTTATTGGACACATGTAGACTGTTGTTTGCTTTCCATATCTAGGAGGGGTGGTGGAACTAGGAGTAACAGAAATGGTAGGTCGTTCTTGGACTTGATCTTCACTTTACTTTTGGACATTTCTATATTTTATCTTTCGATGATACACATGATTAAATCATGGTTTTGTTGCTATGTAATGGGATTTGAAGGTTATGGAGGACAGAAATCTCATTCAACACATAAAATCTGCCTTCCTGGATAATCCTTATCCCGTGATTTCCAAATATGTTCCCAGTAAAAATGGTAAAGATATTGTCTGCGGAAGTCTTGACGAAAAAATGATTGAAGCTGATTTTGATCCGCTGGTCGAGTGCGAAGATGTGAAAATCTGTTCTCCCAATAACAGTACATCTGGTTTTGAGGACGACGATCAACAGGCAGAGGAATCACATATGGTGGAAGGCATCAATGGTGAAGCTTCTCAAGTACAAAGCTGGCAATTCATGGATGATGAAATTAGCAATTGTGTCCATAACTCTATGAATTCCAGTGACTGCATATCTCAAACATATGCAAATCCTGAAAAAGGTATTCCACAATCTAATGAAGGGAGAGTAAACCATGATTGTCCGCATGACCTTCAAGAATGCAATCCGAAGAAAATGGATCATGTTAACTTTCGCGGTAATGATGTTCACTATCAAGGTGTTCTTTCTACCCTTTTGAAAAGCTCGCACCAGCTGATTTTGGGGCCACACTTCAGAAATAGAGATCAAGAATCAAGCTTTGTAAGCTGGAAGAAGGAAAGACCACAATTTGTTCAGAAACCACCAGGTGCAATGTCACAAGGAGTACTAAAGAAGGTACTTTTTAAAGTTGCCAGGATGCGTGGTGACTGGAAGCTTGAATCCGGTATAGGCTACGGCAAAAGAGAGAGCATTTGGAGACCTGAGGCAGATGAAATTGATGACAACCACGTCTTGGCTGAAAGGAAAAGAAGAGAAAAATTAAATGAAAGATTTATGATGCTTGGATCACTAGTCCCATCCAATGGCAAGGTAGTTAATTTCTCATTTTCTTTTTTTCTCTTTTTGGTAATTATTTATATCAATGATGCATCAATAGAAGATCAATTGCTTTTGGAATTGCAGGTTGACAAAGTTTCGATACTGGATGACACAATTGATTATCTGAAAGAGCTTGAAAAAAGAGTTGAAGAGCTTGAATCGCGCAAAGAGGAGGTAGAGCTAGAGGCAAAAAGGAGGCGACATCAAGAAGCTATAGAGAGGACCTCTGATAACTATTGCAGTAATAACGTTGGAAAGATCAGGAAGCCCGTAATTAGCAAGAGGAAGGGAAGTAATCTTGAAGAAATTGAAGCTGAAACTAATCAATGTACGTTGAAAGAAAGTTCAAGTGATGATTTAACCGTGAGCGTGATCAATAGGAATGCTTTGATTGAACTTAGGTGTCCTTGGACGGAGTCTGTCATTTTTGAAATCATGGAGGCACTAAGCAAGCTCAATTTAGATTCTCACACTATTCAATCTTCCAACACAAATGGAACTCTCACTCTTACAATTAGAGCTAAGGTTTGATTACTAATTCTTGGCTTACGATTAAAGATAGTAAATGAAGCTAAGTTACTGTTATGGAACAAGTAGCATTTTCTAGTTTTACGAACTATATTTGTCTAACAAGACTAACAATTACCTGCAAATGAATTGCAGTTCAAGGGATCCAAAGCTGCATCGCCTAGTATGATCAGACAAGCAATTCAGAAAGTCCTCCGGAAGCAATGAAGATTGAAGATCACCATTCAATCGTGAGTTTCAATTCATGATGGTAGCTTTAGTCAGTGACGCTCGTGTAGAATATTGTAATATTCTAATCTTTTCAGGGATTTCTAACGATCAGAAGGACTAGATGGCTCCTAGGCATTTTTCCTAAGAAGGCAGTCTAATATATGAAGTATTCTTCTAATATCCAATGATACCATGATAATCCTCTGATAATGGACATAACTAGTCTTATCGACTGAATTACGGCAAAGCACTTCTTTTTTTAATCAACTATCCGTATTACAATGTATGTTACCTCACACAAGTAGAATGAAGCTCTTATTGATGTACTGGATATAACCTCACACTATTTTACCACACACAATTAGAAATATGACTCCCCTATCCTAAATCTACCCTTTTTACCCCTCCCCCTCCTAAATGCCAAAGTCGGCGTTTGAACCCCAACTGCTGGAGCAAGCTCCATTGGCTGGCAGAGCACTTAACTCCACAAGGTTTATTCAGAAATCCCAGCTCTGAATTCCTTTAGTACAATCTAATAGTATTAACTTCCTTTTGACAATGCAATTAAAACATTAGCAAGGAATTTATGAAAAGAGTTTAGTAGTAGTGCCCGGGAGCGACTATTGAACAGAACGAACCAAAAAAAGAAAAAAAAAATAGAAAAATGATGTTTCCGGTGGAAAACTTTCTGTTTTCCCCCCTTTAGTATGAACAGGAAAGTATCAATATTTACGTAAAAAGTTAACTGGGTCTTTCCCATTTAACTTTCAAGCTTTAGTATTAATGGTGGGGGCGTACCAGAGACACTTGATAATGGAGCCTCAAAGGAACTGAAGCCATGGAAGAGTAACAGACCTTAGTCCCTATCAATCAAGTCATGCAACACGATGCTCCAAGTAAGAATCTAAACTTTTTCTTTTTCGCGTACAGACAATCGAATTCAATGTCCGAGGAAAGACAATTTATCATCATGCCAGTTTCTGTGCAAGCTCCCTAGACCCTACCTACCTACCTACCTACCATCTCTCTCATGCCGGGGCTATAAAATGTCAAGACACAAGGTCAATTAAATGGCATTCCAAACCTAAGGAACCGAAATAAAGGGGAACAGTTAAACTCACCAATCCTTCTACATAAACTAGAACAACAGTTAGACAAATTCCAATCACGAAAGTAGCTTCTCCACAGAATACCAGTGTCTTAACCAAACAAAAATGTTACTGCCAAAATCAAGAAATGGGACAAAGACGTTCTTAACATTACATTGTATATGAATTTGATCAAGGGATTAGCATCAGAGTGAATAGCAAATAATTTGAAAAACTTAAACATCGGTAGGCAGCATATTTTATTACAAGAAATAGTACCCTTTAACTGCTATATTCAGTGGTTCGAGCAGAGAGTTAAGCAGAGACTATTTTACAGGACTTGAGACAATTCCTAGAACCTCACAAACTCTGAAACTTGAGGCATTTTAATTTTTCTCTCTTTCTTGGGAAAGGAAATAACCCTCATTAGCATAAAGCTACAAGATATCTCCAGAGTGTACCAACCACACCGCATATCACATGAATTACTCCCATTCAATTGTAGATGGAGGCTTGGAAGTAATGTCTTGAACAACTCGATTTACACCACGTACACTATTGCATATCTTTCTCGCAACATCATCAAGGAACTTGTGTTCAAAATTGTACCTAAAAGTCACGACCAATTAGATTTAGGATTCTCAAGAGGAAAAAATTCAAAAAAGAAAAAGATGAAGAAGACAGAGAATATCTGTGTCTAAAACAGGAAATAGGCAAATACAGCACTACCAAAATAAATAATATACCATTTTTTTAATTCTTTTGGCATAAGTAATATTTCTTGTTTGAACTGAATCTAAAGTAAAAATAATTCCTTCCCGGCATTAAAAGAATGAATTTAAGAAATATAATTATATGTCTTAATAATTCAAAACCATCACGCACATAGTCCATCTATCTACTTAATTCAAAAAGATGCAGACCAATCATAATCCATATTTATGTATTCAATCAAGCAAACAATTCCAATTCCAAAACTTGAAGCTTAAACCTTTTTGTGAAAAAGATGAAGTGACAAAGGAGACGAATAAATACTTTAAGCAATGCGTTGCAACGGAGAAAGTAATAGATGAATGCTTACTTTCACTACAATGGCCAAAGATAAGACATGAAGTTCGTAAGACGCAAACAATAATCACTAATAGAGTTAACAAAAGAAATACCAGTCAGCGGTCATCCCATCTTGACTTGTGACGGCTCTCAATGCAACAACATGAGAGTGTGTTCTTTGATCTCCTTGAACTCCGACTGACCTTATTGGCAAAAACACAGCAAAAGCTTGCCATATTGAATCATAAATCCCAGCGTCTTTTATTGACTGAATGAAAATCTCATCAACCTAAAAAAACATAATTTTAAGGAACAGCCATAGAATATTACACCAAGATAGCGGACTTTTACTGAATGAACAAATGGTCCAAAAACAAATGGTCCAAAACCTGGCGAAGAATATCCAAAGCATTTTCTTGAGTGACATCGCCCAGAACCCTCACTGCAAGACCAGGCCCAGGGAAGGGGTGGCGCTTTAAAAAGGCCTCAGGAACATTTAAAATCCTTCCCAATGCACGAACCTGCAAAACAATTCAAGCATTAGCAAGTTAAAAAAATTAGCTCATCATATAAAAAGGAAAGCAGAAACATTATGGTAATTTTTTGGGGTGATGGAAATATAAAATTGAAAACCTCGTCCTTGAATAAAAGTTTAAGTGGCTCAATGAGCTTTAGCTTCATGTTCTTAGGCAACCCTCCAACATTATGATGACTCTTGATTGTGTGGGAATGGGTGCTTTGAGTTCCAGGTGGTGGACAAGATTCAATCACATCAGGATACAGTGTTCCTTGGACCAGGTAAGCAGGTTTCTTTCCCAATTTCTGCTCCAGGTCATGAGCAAAAGCATCAAAAATGTTGATAAACTCCTTTCCAATTATTTTTCTCTTCATCTCGGGGTCAACCACACCTTTAAGCTGGGAAAGGAACTGCTCTGTAGCATCAACACAAGTCACAGGTAAATGAAGATCGCTTTCAAAAGTTTCCATAACACGTTCTCTCTCCTTATACCTAAAAGGGGGAGGGGGGGGGGGAAGAGATGAATCAGAATTCAAACAAATTACTATTCAAGACATGAATAATCCCCAACAGTGACTAATACTACATTGCAAAGGCAATTCTAGTACTTGGTTATTGATGATGTTTGAGAAGATATCTTTAATAGCTTTTTTAAGTGTAGTATCTTTTATAATTTTGTAAAAAGGCAAAAACCTTCAAATCAGTATCACCTGAAAATCACTAACAAATTTTTTATATTTTATATCAAAATTTTATGGCACTATTCTCGCTTGCATAAAATCAGCAGATCCTAAACTTTTCCTAAGCTAAAAGGTGACTTGTTTTAAGCAGAAAAAAAAAAACAAATACCAAGAGGTGCTTTTGGATTCTGCATTTTATTATTCTCTTTATAACAAAAGCTATTTTGAAGGTATTTTGTGTAACAGTTTTTGCTTTCCAAACTTTTAGGACAAGAATACCATTCCAATTTTCTTCAAGTTTTTTCAGGAGTCACTTTCTTCATAACTATCTTTAAGAAAAGCTGAAGCTTACACAAACAACACCCATAGCTTTAAGAGAGGGGGGGGGGGGGGGTTGGGAAGGAAAAACTAAGAGAAGGTTGATAAGGACGCTTGGTATTTGCTTGTGACATTGTAAATGCATGAAAGATTACTCCAAAATTCAACAGTAGAGTGTCAATTATAATGGCGAAGAACTTGTGCTGATTACATAAAATAATAGAAAGTGATAGTGTTCAAACCTCAATAAGCCATTATCAACAAAGACACAATGGAGCCTGTCTCCAATTGCTTTATGAACAAGAGTAGCAGCAACAGTAGAATCAACACCCCCAGATAATGCACAAATGACATGATCATCATGTCCCACCTTTTCTTGGACAGCTTTTATTTCTTGCTCAAGGACATCTTTCATCTTCCACCCAGCGGAAATACCACAAACATCAAACAGAAAATGTTTTAACGTTTCCATCCCTTCTGGTGTATGAGTGACCTGCCTCAGATTGAAACATGCATGAAAAAATTGTGACAAACCTTATGCATATTTCCAAACAGGTTTGAGGATTCCATCACTTAGTTAAAATATAACTCATGACCTCAAGAATCACACGGTATATGTGTATATTGTTTGCCGCTCACTTTGTCTAAACAGTGGCTTTCTGAAAAAGTGAAAATTTCTTTAACTCTGTGACACATCTAAGACATGGTTCCAGAATGACATATATGCCATGTGTATATTAATCAGCCATCTTTTAATGTGAAAAGTAGCATACACAAATGAAAAAAGCAGATTATTTATTTTACAGTACCCAAGGTGATGGATTACAAGTTGTCATATGGTCTGTCTGCTACAGCAGAGAGGACATGATGCTTTAAGAAAACAGCACTTGGTTAACAATACTTAACATGTGTTTATAGCATTTCATTTCCAATGTCCCATGAAATAAACGCCACATACTGGTATTTCTCAATGGCATGGAGGAAAAAAAATGGTTGATTTTGCAAACAGAGCTGGAAAATTGGGAACTCCCCAAAGTACGACAACGAAATGTACTTGATAGTTGAAGCTTCCATCTCTAAATTGGGTTAGGGTATCAGGTTAAATATTGGTGTTGCTGATGAAAAATAAACCTCAGAACCGCAAGAACAACGTAAAAACTCAACCAAAACATATATCAGACTAACACCTACAACACACAAGTATATAACCCAATAGCCTATCTATAAATAACTTTCTAGGTACCTTGAAACCCTTTTACTCAAAAAAAGAAGAAAGAAAGAGAGATTTTTTGGTTGGGGGGGGGGGGGAGTCAACTATTTTATAACTGAACTAGTCCTAATAGCTGTGAAGACATGTTTTAAAGCAGTTTAGAAGCAAAATTCATTCGTTTCCACAATGGACAAGTATACACAAACTATGCTTCCGAATACACCACTAAGTTTGGAACAACTACATCTTTTTCGAACTTTAAGCATGTCAGTTGCGCAATTGACAACACTCAGCGCTAAAAATAATAATAATAAAAAAAAACACAGAAATTCAAACTAAGATCATCCTCAATCTAAAAAATGGCACGTACGTTCTTTTTAACTCCAATAGTAGAAACAATTACAAAGTCCAACACTGTTTAAAAAAAAAAGCACTAAAAATTGAAACTTTTTACATAACTAAAACCTTAAAATAAAATTCAAGCTAAAGACGAAATCCTTACCTCAGGATGATATTGCAGCCCATAAATCCTCCTCTTTTTATCCTCCACAGCGGCGACCGCCCCCTGTTGACTCCTAGCCACCACCTCAAACCCATGAGGCAAATTCACAGCCTCATCTCCGTGACTCATCCAAA